>OX421509.1:12676419-12896953 GCA_949126835.1 Anisus vortex
CTTTATTTATAAATATGAATTATAATTTAAATATTGAGTCAAACCAAAGAACTAAACCTTACATAAAGAGGGTTGATGCCTATTGCCTATAATATTTATATATATTATTTCTATCTGATTTTCGCTATCTATTGCTTCTTATTTATATTATTGTGTTAGGACCGAGGAAAAAGTCCACAATTCAACTACATATAAAATTGTAAAACATCACAAACAAGAATTACAAACAGATGACAGAGTTTCACTTAAGGTATTTAGTCCAGCCCTTCAGTGAAGATTTGAAAGCCGGCACAGAAGGGGCAGTGGTGGAGGCCTGGTCCAGTGTGTTCCACAGTCTAATTAAAGGCTGACGGAAAATATAATATTTATTTCAATTTAAACCTGTCTTATAATTTTACCGTCGTTCTAGAATAGGTTCTCAACCTTTTTCGGCTCATGGCCCCCTTTTACAATTTTTTTCCGCTCACCGCCCCCCCCCCCCTCCCAACTTTTTTTATCGCCCACTCTCCCCACCCAATTAAAGGTCAATATAGTTTCTGCAAATTTTTTTAGGCCGAATAGATTTGTGTGCTTATTTATTATATGGTTGTAGTAATATTACCGTCTTAGATGTAGATCTTTTTTTTTAAGTGGAGGAATATTGGCGATTTTAACATGGAGCTTGAATTTTAAACTTTAAAAAAGTTGGCATACAAATGTGCCCATTTGCGTGAAAAATATGGAAGGAAGCTGCAAGGCATTCGTTCTATTTTCAGCTTTTAGTTCAACTGAAACCTGTGAACAGATTTTATCGCACATCAAAGCTGTTTTAAGCATATAAAGTGGTCACCTACACTTGACCGCTCATTAATTGATACAGACTAATTACATTTAGGCTATACGAGTTTTTATGCTCATCTTCTCTTTAATTAAACATAAATATAATTAATTCTAAAACAAATTTATTCGTATTATTAATTTAGAAATATAAGAGACTTATTTAATAGCACTATAGTATGTAATTTTTGTAATTATTAATGTTTAAAATATAAACTCCTTAAATAGACAAACAATTAATGCAGGAAATGTTTATTTACAACTGTTTAACGTAAATTATTTTAATCCTCTAATAATTAAATCATGTTATGAATACCATAATGGTGAATTTATCTAAAGAAAAAATAATTAGTCAGTAATATTAGGTATATTACAAAACAGACCTATTGGCATCACTATTGAATCAAATGTGGAAACATTTTTTTAATTCAAGGGAGATAATTAACCCGTTTTATTTAAGTTAATATTTGTAATGCTTTTTTTCTTTTATAAACAAAATAAATGGCTTATAATTTATAACTGATCAACCTGTATAAAACATTTGAAAATAATTATATAACTTTTATATGACTAAAGAATTTATAGGCCTATGTATGTTTTCAAACATAACATTAACTACCAATTTCGTATGATTATTACGTATCTTTTTTGCTTACCGATACTCCTCGAATAGTGCTTGAAGATAAATACATTAAATAACATCTTAGTAAAACTGAGATCAAAATATCGTTAATATTAGCAGATTAGATATTTAGCAGCGTTTACATCACATTTAATTCAAAAACTAATCGATTCAAATAGCTTAGCTGTTCAAATTATTTATCAGGTACATTTGTACCTCCCACTTGCCCTTCACCGCTCCCTAATCGCCCCCTGGGACGTCAGCGCCCCCCCCCCCCCCTAAAGCTTCTCACCGCCCCCGGAAGGGGGGAGCGATAGCGCCCCCATTGAGAACCTATGATCTAGATTAGTACATCCTTGGCACAAAATTTCTTTCTTTTTTTTTGGGCAGAGGGGTCAGAAATAATAAGTGAATCCGGGTGATCATCATGTTGACAGTCCAGTGTGTTAACCGCAGAACCAACCAACCACTTACTGTAACTTTATACTTTCAAACCCAATTCATATTTACAATCATAATATTTCTCCTTTCCGTCTATCTCAAATGATTCTGTTCAACAGGGAATGCAACAACCCAGAACCACAGAACGGAGGCAAAGATTGTGACGGCACGAAGAGAGAATATAATCCTAACTCTAACTGTGTGGGCACCGATAAAATTTGCCCTTTAGGTTGGCCGCTCTGTTTTCTTAATAATCTTTAGGTTTCGTTAACCATAAACCATACATAACTCATTAAATTTTAACTGAGAAATACATCACAATAACAAAAAACACGTTTCTTATCCATTATGCGAGAACAAATGCATATAAGTACTCTTTCTTCGCGACTGGCATCCGGTCACGGAATGGGTTGCCTGAACAAAACAGGCAGAAACCAGTAATTTAACACCATTTAAAACAAACTAATCAAATGCAAGACTAGACTCAGACCACGGATGAGCGTAGGACCTAATAAACTTTTATTGTATAAGGAGCGTCTGTAATATATAAGATAAGCACAAAATATAGACTATAGGCCTAAACTATAAATCTTAATATGACTTGTGTTGTTGCTTTTTACACGTGCTGGTTTTTCCTGTTTAGCACGTGCTGGCAGCAATCCCTCACGTTGAATCCGATAACAATGTAATTTGGTTGCTAGATTGTGCTGAAATTCAGCTTTATTTCAGCTACAGGTCGATTTGAGAAAACAGACATATGGTAAGAATATCCTTGGTTTCTTTGCCTACTCCCAATCTAAAGATGTGGGAAGACCAACTCCTGGCCGAGGCTGGTAGCGTCATAGGCACTACTGTACCCATGGGCCTCAAAGCGGCGTAGTGTGTAAACCGCCAGTATTTTTCTTTGAAAACACCGGCGGGCTAACGCATGGGGGACAGCCCCCGCAGTATGTCCGAGATCCATTGCACTGCCGAGAGGCCACCGGGTCTCGGTGGGGAGGAAGCAATGGATGCTGCAACCCCGTCTCACGACCCACCCGGTGCCGAGAGGCCTGTGCCTATAGTACAGGATTTGTGCTACCGGGTGACAATGCAGATATACGGGAGAGCCACCACGATAATGATCCTTAGGGGAACCGCAGTGAACGGTCGCTGGCCTGCGGAATCCTTCCCTTTTACATGGCACGCCACGCCTTCGGCGTGCCGTGGGGTGGCTGGATCCCGGACAGAGTTTTTAAATAGCTCACTTCTATTGCGTTACGCCCCGGCTTAAGAGCTTCGGCCGTTCCGGGTTTTGAGACTTTTTACAAGGTAGCGTCATAGGAAGCTGTCCGTAGAAGGGTTATGTAAAGTAATGTATCCCGTCGGATTAAGTTGATCCAGAGGGGATATGTGGAAGTGTCTTTATCATTATGCAAGGAGAGGGGGGGCAAGGCTTCGCATAATTGCCTTAAACATAACAAATAAGCAATCATTAATCAATTATCGTTGCTGATAATATGGCTGCTGATCCCTTACCCACGGTCTCTCTCTCCGTAGACTGCTGGCCAGGGTCCTATGGATTCAACTGTGAGGGAGACTGCAGGAACTGCGAGGACGACTGTGAGAAATTCAACGGCACGTGCCAGCAGTGCAAGCTGGGATTCTCTGGACCAGAAGGAGGCTGTACGAAAAGTAAGTTGTCTATCTCCTTCTCTCTTTCTATCTCTCTGTTTCTTTTCTCTACACGAGTTTCTCGACCTTCTCTTTATTTCCTTCTCACTCTTTCGCTCTGTCGTTCTCTCTCTTTTTTTCTTTATCCTCTTTTCCTTTTCGCCCTTTTTATTTTCATTTCTTTTCTACATTTTTATCTTTTCTTTTCTTCTTAAAAAAATCTTTTCTCTATCGTTTCCTTTCTTACTTTCTCTTTATAGGGCCTATGTATCTCTCCCTCCCCTTCTCTCTCTCTCTCTCTCTCTCTCTCTCACCCTCTGTTCTCTCCTACTTTGGCGATTAAAGAAATGTTGGTATTGTTTTTGTACTTGGCCCTTGCATAAATTTGCTGAAGTTTCACTTATATTATGTTCTTTTGTCTTCTAATAAGTTTGCATACGCCTATATAAGCCGAAGTCTTACTTATCGTATGTTCTCTAGTCTTAATTATTTTACGAGCCACCACTAAACGTCCACCACTTACCCGAGTTTTTAGACTTATCGTGTATTTTTTATAACAGTTTTAAACGATGCCAGGCTTTTGTGAGTTTTCTTTACTAATTCAAGCAGCCCATTCCATGTCCGGATACCACTCGAGAAAAAAGAAGGAGAAGAATCATAGATTAAATTAAATTGCTTATAGAACAAGAAAAGTGCTTTTATCCCAATGTCTTTCTGTGTTGTTTAAGTTTCATTTTGTTTTTGTTTTTTTGGTGCAGTGATTAGGCCTAAGTAAATAACTTATCGGCTCATTGTAAGCTGACCATACCTTTTAAAGTTTTACTTAAATAATAAATTAATATTACCAAACAAAAAAAAACCAAGGCCTTAACAATTACTTTAACTATAAACCAAATCATTGTTGATGGTCATACTAAGACCTCTACACAAGTCCTAACCATAACCTATTAAACGATTTTTTTTTTTACTTGAAAGTAAACAGTTCTAAGGAATACCTTTACGAATTAATTAGTAATTGTTTTGGACTTTCCACATAATCCCGTTGTATTATCCAGCCTGCCCGCCGCTCACCTACGGCTACGCCTGCAAAGGTTCCTGCGTAGAGAAATGTAACGACGAATGTCTGGACACCATCAACGGCGACTGTCCAGGTCAGGACTTTATTCAGCCGCGGCCCCCAAGGGGGGGGGGGGTCTCTCTCCACAACATATTCCACTAAGCACACACACGTACACACACACAAACACAAACACGCCTACATGCACACTCGCGCACAAGAAAACAAGCGCGCGCACACACAAACGACGGACACAAAACACTCATGACACAATCAAAGGTAGGTAGCCTATAGATTAATATAGACTTATAGATCTATGCAAACAAAGGTAGGTATAGATTAATATATACTTATAGATCTATACAAAATAATTATTATTATTAAATTTATATATCGCTGCCGACAACCATAATGTAAGCACAGAGCACATTTAACATTGAGGAACAAACTTAGAACACTGATATAATATCTAGGCTAAAAAATATAGACTATAGCTAACTAATAATTATAAGCGTTACAAACTTAGGACCAAGCAAATAACTGTAGCAAACAATTAACCGACCTAATCTATATATATATAAAGATCTTGTTTGTGTCCCCACGGATCCCCATTGGTCAATTTGAAAACACTTGAGTTTGTGTCACTGACCTATTTAGGCCTAGGCGTATATACTGTCTAATAATTTTTCACATCAAACTGGTGTCTTCGCTAGCTCAGTAGTTAACGTAGCGGACTGCTATGGGGGCGACCCGGTTTCGATTCTCCAGTTAGACTATACTTTTTTTTTCTACAATTTTTTTTTCAAACTTTTAAAAACAAAAGACATTGTAAATCTACGGGCAATTTAGATTTTTGTTAAATAAAAATACTTGTTTTTTCACCCGATTACAAGATTTATTTTAAATTACTTTCCTAAAAGTCTTCAGTAAAAAAATAATAATTTAAATATTAGATTTATAGCTTTCTTTTAATTTTAGTTTATAAATTTTTATCTGCACCTTATACAGTCCTGTTTTGCCTGGGTTGGATGGAAAGTTGAGTCCATAATTTGGGTCCAAATATTGAAAAGGCCAACGGTCGTTGAGAGAAAAACGAGGCACCTCCAGAAGTGAGGAGTCGGCAACATAGAGTTTGATTAGTTCCTTGAGATAAGACGGCATCTCGTTGTTATGTAGGCACCGATGGCAAAGTACAACAAAATACAAACATCTTCACACACACACAAAGCACTATAAAACAGACATTCGCACATAAGCACATGGGGGAAAATCAGTAATAGCCTACATCAGGGATCGGCAACCTACGACGTGCCACACTTGGTACGCAGAGCGATTTTCAATGGCACGCGGAAGGCATCCAAAAAAGCGATTGAAGTTTCTTCTACAAGACATTTGGTTGCTAGAGCATGATTATTTTTAGGCTGTTGGTGCGCAAAATGAATTAGAAATCCTACTTTGGCACACTTTAATAAAAAAAAAAGTTGCCTAGCCATGGCCTACACAAACAGACAAACACAAACACACACCTAAAAGCACAAACTAACCCAAATAAACATCGTAAACAAAAAAAGAATACACCCAAACATTAACACACGACAAAACGTTAAAAGCTAAACACTGACACACCAGCAAAAAAACACATACAGCCAGAAACACATAAAACCTCAGCATTATCACACACATACAGATTTAAATATAAACCATACCAAGGACATTAATTTTTGCTTAGAAATCACCACAGAATTGTGATTATTTTTACCTTGACTATTTTGTTGTTGTTTTTCAGCGGCCAGTCGTCTAATCAATATATTACTGTCATTTCTTCTGCTGCCGCCTTTATTTCTCATCTACATCTGCATAGGGTAGGTCTACCGTTGAAAGCCTTTCCCCCACCCTTTTTTCCCAGTTTTTTTGTTTCTTTCGTTTTGTTGTGTGTGTTATCTTAATGTTATCCATCTTGTTGCTTGTTTTTTTTTTTGTTACTGTAATTATAGTATTATAAGGTTAACAGTAAAGGGGTAACACCGGATAGATAGAAAAAATTACCGTATATACTCGCGTATAAGTTCCTACTTCTTTGTCGAAATTTTGAGTTTTAAAAAAGTGCGGCTTATACGCGAGTATATACGGTAATACATATAGACTAGAAACTCTACCATAGTGACCGTTAGAGGCCGACCGAAACCAAAAATTTGGTTTCCGCCGAAAACGATAACATATCGAAAGTTATAAATTAACTTCCGGCCGAAATCGAAGTAAAACCCGTTAGTTTAAATTATAACACACCTTCGGCCGAAACCAAAAGATAAACCGAAATTGCAAAACAAATTATTAAAAAAAAACTGCACAGTAATCCCACACTCCATTTCTACGACATTCTTTGGTGTATTGGGGTGATTAAATAATCCGTTTAGGCCCTATTATTAATTTCGATTTTCTACTTCACATAGATTAAGCTTAATTCGCAACGGTTTATCTAAATAAAATTATCAATAAGCAGAGTAATAGATGGCAGCACTAGCGATGCAGTCTGAATTTTGAAAGTCAAAATAGATATTCGGCTGCTGACCGAAAGTCAAAATCAGTTTCGGTCGAAATTGAAAGCAAACCGAAAGCTAACTTTGTTGGCTTCGGACCTAAACCGAAAGTTCGCGAAAGAGGCCATTTGCCTACTTTCGGAGCCGAAACAGAAACCGAATTTCGGTCGGCCTCTAGTGGAGTGCTAGACTCCAAGACTAGAACACGTACTGTCCGTGCTTTTAAATATGAACAAAACAATTATTTGTCCCATTATTGATTTATCAATGCTAGCCTATTCCAACCAATGCAACGTAGCCTAATCATTAAAAGAAAAAAGCAGCCGATAAAAAGATGTACTACACTCTGGTGCCGATGGGGACACGGTGGTCGAGAGGCAGCGCGTTCGACTGGCGTACCGAAAGTCCTGGTTTCGAATCCTGGGGAAGGCTAGGATTTGTTCCCGGGTTTGGAGGGTGACCCTGATTCTACCCTGACATTGTGCTGGCCACACAATCCTCCTAAGAATCAGTTCGGTCCGACGGGATACTTTACTGGTGTGGTTTTGGATGCTGCTCAGACCATCCTTGGGATTTCTTTTAGAACAGTTAACAAAGTGGCTTATTCAATCATAAAGAAATATCTTTTCACTGCCGCGTATGTAGGCCTAAGTAAAGTACCCTTCTGACCAAACTGATCATAGGGCCGGTGGAGCAACGTTCACCAGTTTCTGTGGCCACGGCATACTAAGGAATGTGTGGCCTTCACAATGCCCAGCCGCCTTTACTTTACCCCAACTAAGGTCAAGGACCCATCAGAGCTGGGTAGACCCAGGGACACCCACCAGAAACGGGAAAAAAAATCCTAGACCTCAACAGGGTTCAAACCCAGAACATTCGGATCACCGGTCGAACGCGCTACCGCATATGTGCTGACACCAATCTATGTTACGACTAGTCTTTTACTAGGCCTATACATGAATTGCACCCCTCCTTTTTTTCAGGAGGTGCCAACAAAAGAAGCCGCCGCCCTCGACAACTATCTCCGTACTTTCCACCAGTGACGAGGATACCCTGCACTACTTCGACCCTCGCGAGATTCTGAGGAGCATGCAGTCCAAGTCGTCCCAACAAACAACGACCCTAACGGAGGACACGGACAATACGTCCACTACTAATACTAAGTAGGCCAACATTAGTAGTCGTTATTTTTGTCATATAACTAGCTAAATTTACCCGGCGTTGCCCGCGGTAATAACAGTTACATTGAAGAGACGTCGGCTGATCCTGCGGTTAGTTCACCAGACTGTCAACCGACACGTCGCGGTCTCTATCCCTATCCCTGCTGCCGACGTGCAGGAGTTTTGGGCCTAGTGGACGTAATAATCTTCTATCTAGAACTAGAAGGAGCCTCTGTAAAACTTATAAGAAGCCGGCTGGTCCAGCGGTTAGTTCACCGGACTGTCAACCAAAAAACCAACTGACACGTCGCGGGTTCTATCCCTGCTACCGATCGATCCATGTCGCCTGCAGGAGTTTTGGGCCTAGTGGACGTAATAATCTTCTATCTGTAAACTTATAAGAATAAAATAAGAGCAAATGGCACATACATTCAACTTCATATTATATATATATATCGGGACCGTCACCGTTATGGACCTTCTTGTTCCGACATCACGAGACCCAATATTGTCCCGATTTTGCAAATACTGTTACGAGCTTGGCTCAAGTAGGCCTACTGAATTAGCGCCACTGTTAGCGCAACATGTAGACTTAAATGCAGCCTCAGTTAGTTTTATTTATGTCAACACGTTTATGTCGACAAGGTCGTCTCACAGATGACGTTGCATGTTGCGTATCCTGTATCGACGATGCAAGTACCTTCTAGATCTAGCGCCAAGATTCGAGAAAATACCAGACTGACTTACATTCATTGGGTTTTATAAATAGCCTACGTAGGCTAAAAGAGAAAAAAAAGACCTGCTGAAAAAGGTGAAATCTTCCAAAAATATGGCTAAAAGGGAAAAAAAGACCTGCTGAAAAAAGTGAAATCTTCCAAAAATATGGTGTACCTACTACTTCTACCGCAAATAAGTTTCATGCAGTTCTGGTCTGAATAAAAATTAATTATATTAAATATTTTTGTTACTTCATTTCTACACCCCCCATCTCAGAGTGTCTCGACGAGTCCCAGCTAGATATGTCAACCCTATGTAAGTGCGGTCATCACTCTGAACTTTTTGAAGATCTAAATGTGGCACTAGTTTATAATCTTACTTAAAACTAAATTTATATATTCCAGTGTCTTTATAAATTGATAATTTCAACGTCAAGAACTTCCCACATTTATAATTAACATCCTTTATGTTTAACTTTACTTTTGTTTCTCTCTGATTGACAATATCTTTGGGGAGGTTAATTTACCTACTTACCGTTATTCTATCGAGGCTGAAACTTGGCACATAGACTCGTTTCCGATGACTATGCCTACACATTCTGTCGAATTCCCACCCTCCCTGAAAATCGTTTTTTTCCTGTTGTTGTATTATTCAAAATGCGAATTAATGAAGAAATCGTTTTGGGGCAAGGACTACTAAAGTACAAAAGTAGACTAAAGTAGTCCTTGTTTGGGAGGTAAAAGTTTTGACCGAAAAAAACAACTAACAAAATACTTTTACCGGTAAAGGGTTTGTACTAAAAAAAAATGTTTTATGAATTATGCGTTTTTTAATTTAACAAGAATTTTGTGTCTTTTACAGCACTGAGGCCTAACACTAACACTAACATGTCACTGAGATGATGTTGAAGAGTGGAAGAAATGTTTTTGTCTAGTTTGAACCTGGGTTTATTTCTGTATTTTGTCTCTTATTCTGCTGTTGTTTTTTAATAAAGAGCTAGAAATAAAGTAGATCTTGTTTATTTCTAGGTTTATCTGTATCGACAATACTTGGTTGAATTTTAATCATATTTCATTTTCTAAATAAATTTCTAAAAAGTTCAGGCCTGTTCAATTATATTCCATCCATAGTTTCTGTGGCCATGGCTTACTAGGTGATTGTGTGGCAAGCACAATGCACAGCCACCTTTACTTTACCCCAACTAAGGTCAGGTACCCATCAGAGCTGGGTAGACCCGGGAAAAAATCCTAGCCTTCACCAGGATTCGAACTCAGGACCTTCGGTACACAAGCTGAATGTCCTGCCGCTAGGCCACCGTGCCCAACAATATATTCTGAAGTAAGAAACGACACAATCCGGTCATACCAATGGGACAAATTGGGCCTGTGATGCAAGCGTTCACCTGTTACCGCATACTAGGAGATTGTGTAGCCAGCACAATGCCCTATTGCCTTTGCTTTTCCCTAACGTCAGATACCCATCATAATGTCATTGTAAACTCAGTGACACCCTCCAGATCCAGGAATAAACCTTAGAGCCTTCACCAGGATTCGAACCCAGGATGTTCAGTACGTCCCTAGCCCTCACCAGGATTCGAACCCAGAATCTTCAGTACGTCTCTAGCCCTCACCAGGATTCGAACCCAGAATCTTCAGTACGTCCCTAGCCCTCACCAGGATTCGAACCCAGAATCTTCAGTACGTCCCTAGCCCTCACCAGGATTCGAACCCAGAATCTTCAGTACGTCCCTAGCCCTCACCAGGATTCAAACCCAAGATCTTCGGTAACCCAGCCGAACGCGCTGCCTGCTCGGCAACAATGTCCCATAAAATAAATATATTCTGAGCTGATTCAAAAAGCTGATACAAGTTAATACCTTAATAATATTGGGTGTTGCTTTTTTTTTCTACTACAATACTACAATAAGTGTGAGGATCATGGATAGCTTGCTGCAATAAAGTGATAGGACCTTGGAAAGCACTATATTCCGAGACTGTGATAAAGTTGTATGACCAGATTCTTACAATAGTAAAGTGTCGGGGGCCATGCAGAGCGCCACATTCTAACTGCAAAAAAAAAGTGTTAATTAAAACCATGGAAATCTTACAATAAAAATCTGATGAGCGCTCGATTACGGGGGAGCTGCCTCCGTGGAGTGACATATGACGCGGGTTGGTGAAAACCTAATGATCAAAGTCTAGTCCAGCTATACGGGAAACCTAATTTTAATAAAAGCAAAAATATATTTTTAAAATTTTTAATGTTAAATATTGACATCAAAATATTTGCCACACATACACTCATCAACAAATTTTGCACACAACTTCATGTGAAACTGGCTTAGTAAAAGAAACAAACTGAACAGGAAAACAAATTCTCTCTGCACATTTTTAATTCATGATAAGATCATTTTTGAATTTGTTTTCAAATCAAAATTATGAAATAGAATGGAGACATCTCTTGGGGGGGGGTGAAAAAAATAAAAGACAAAAATAGTTTGATTGTAAAAAGTAAACAAAACAGTTCAATTATATATACCATATATATATATCTCATGATGTCAAATATTTTTGTGTTTTTTTTTAATCAACTTTATAAAATGTTATGTTAAAGGTTGAAATGTTGGACAGATACTAAAAGTAATGCACTCGTTCACAAACATTACCTTTTAAATACCCATACAATTCATTTTTTTCAATTCAACAACTTTTTTTAAACGAAAACTTATTCACCGAACGGTCAGAAGTGGAGAAATCTAGTGCAACTAATGAGTTCTTGTTTCTGTTATGGCGCGGGTTCAATTTCAGTGTTTGGTGTGTATGTGTGTGTGTCTGTTTAAAAAAAAAAGGGTGTGGCAGAAAAAAATGCTGCAAAAGAAGTAATAAAATAAATTAAAAGACAAAAAAGGTTTCCTCCGCAGCATGGTTCAGTGGCTCTCTCCTTTCTTGCCCGCTACCTGCAAATATACAAATTTTTCGTACAAAGAATTTAGACACAAATCTACTTTCAATAAGTTCATAAAAAAACACCACGACATTTTTAGCATTTTGGGTTGTTTTTTTTTTTTAGAAAACTTTAGTGGGTTTTTTTTTACATCACAATTTTCAGTGTTTATTAGTGCAACTAAAACATGCCTAAGCCAACTAGGCCCCAATGCCAACCTCAACTCTCCTCCAGACATACTTCCCCCCATTCACACTGGGCTTTTACACTGTAAAAAAATTTCAAAAATTCCCAAACTTGTCACAAAACATTGGGATGTGTAGAGCAACCGTGCCAGACTTTGCATGCAGAGAAATGTTAAATGGCAAGTGGAAACCTCCAAAAAAAGAAGAGAACAGGATAACTTTTAGGCTGTTGGCACCCTGAATGAAATACTTTGGCACACTATCATCAAAAGGATGCCGACCCCAAGTGTAAAGTGTCTTAGTGATTAGTTAGTCTATTTTGCTATTTTTATCTTTTATAATTTTCAAAGCATGTACTCATTGAGCTTTTTATTAGGATCTGTAAGATTCTTTTATTATCAAAATAAACAAAAACACATTTTCTGCAAAATTAAAAGCTTATCAAAAAGTCTATCAAGAAATTTTCTGCTAAATTAAAAATTGATAAAAATTTATCATAAATATTTTTTTCTTGAGAAAACTTTCTAGCAAAAATAATGGGTACCCTAGACATGAGTACAAAAATCCTAATTTTTAACTAATAAAGTCCTTTAATTTGGGAGGAAGCTAGAACAAAAATCATTCAAAAGTTAATAAACCTTTCAAAAATCATCAAAATTTAAAATTTGGTACGGTAAAAATTATTTAATTACTGGTTCATTGCTTCTTTTTTCATAATAGCCAAGTTCACACATTTTTTCTAATTGTAGTTGATATTCACAAACTATCCCAACTAGTGTGAACACTAACAGTTCTAAAGCCTGGTTGACAAAAGAAGAATGCCTAATCATCAAACAGACTCTCTCTCTCCATACCCCCCTTTCAACAATCAACTTTATCCAACTGAACAAAAAGCTCAGCAGTATGGATGGCAGTAAAAAATGAAAGATGAAAAGAAGCCCTAAGAACTAGACTGGGTCGTCCTTCTACTATAAAGCAGTATACAACTCCATCTATCTCTAGCCCACATACAAAGTCAAATATTATTTCATAAGAGAAATTTTCAAAGAACTAAAACAAAATGGCCAACAATTAAAATAACAGAAGACAAAATGAGAAAACTATAACCAAAAATATTTCCTTTTTTTTTCTAATGAGATAGATTAGTTCCACCAGGAACATCTTGGAACGAGGTTGGAAAATGAAAACTACCAACATAAGTTTTTATTGAATTAAATGAGATAATTTGCTGTTAGGGTTATTCAAAATAATCTTTTCTGACCAAATTGATCCATAGGGGCCGGTGAAGCAGCGTTCACCAGTTTCTGTGGCCATGGGGTAGTGTGGCCAGCTCAATGCCCAGCAGCCTTTACTTAACTAAGTCAGGTACCCTTCAGAGCCGGGGTAGACCTGGGGACAACCCCCCCCCCCCCTCCCATTAGACATGGGAACAAATCAAAGCATTTGCGAGAATTTGAACCACAGAGCCATTGGTAGGCCAGCCGAATCCACTGCCGCTCGGCCACTGTGCCCTGAAGGTGTCATGGTAACAAATGGTATAAAATAGGCTACATGCAGTTTGTTAAGCATGTTCTTAATTGCCCGAATTGTACTTCGCCGAACAGCCCGAGCAAGGGTTCGCTTCGTAAATTGCTCGCCTTTCGTCGTTTTCGCGCTTAACAGGGCGATCTATTGCTCGACAAGCGACATCTCGGGGGGTATCGGCGAGCCAAATTCGGGCGAACGATAATAGATTGCTTCGTCGACATGTTGACGAAGCGGCGTATTGATTGGCTGAATTTATCACGTTCATTATGCGAAAAGGCACCAAAATTTCCTAGTCTTAATGAAAAAAAATGGCGTCTTACAAGACAGTCAGCTGCCAGAGATGTCAGAGGACAGTCTAGTAATATTCATAGATGCATGGGAAAATGTTCCATGCCCATGGAACTCACTCCATCGGGACTATAAAAATAAGGGTGAAAAAAAACCAAGGCCTTGAACAATATTGCCCAAAATCTTTGTGCAATGTAATCGCAACACCCAAAGCTTCTTCGTCTGTGAGCGCAGCCATTTTGCAGCAATATTAACATCCGGCTGTTCGCCTCATCGCTAAAAATAGACCAGTTAAAAACAAGAGCACCATTTCGCTGAGCTTCCTAGCTCGCCCTAATGTCGGCGAAAGTGCACGAGCCCATTTAAGAGCAAACAGTAGCTCTTGCGAATTGAACAATACCTGATTCGACCGAAACTAGTTCGGGCAATTAAGAACATGCTTTAACAAAAATTTTCCCTTCAAAAAATACGGGCGGATTTTTTATCCAAAATGTAGTTTGTTTTTTTTTACTTTTCAAGGATAGACCATTCATTCTAACACAAAATCCAACTTTCAACTAAAGTAAGAACAAGAGCAGCTGCATATGTCAATGAGAACAAGACAAAACTTTAATCCCTGCAAAGCAGAAACAGCAGCTAGTCACATCATTATATATAATATGTATAATTATAGTATTAGTAGAATAAAATATAATAATCACTACAAAAATTGTTACAGTTACAATTTCCAGTTGTCTGAGTTGTCATGAGCTGTGAGATTGGGCAAAAAGCCTATCCCAAATCCCATTGAACAAGTATACATTTTTCACATGGGGCAATATTGTGATCACATTGAGTAGATAGTAAACCTCTCACTCATAACAGAAAAATAAAAACTGAATAAGGAACTGGAAGGGAAAAAAAATCAAACAATTTAAAAAACACAAAAAAAAAGAGAAAAAAAGAACTTTAACAAAAAAAAACTGTTGTTTTCGGACACGTTTCTTACTTGTGTTTAAATATTTTAGACTCCCTCAATGAGTCAGGAGGTAGAGATTTAAGCAAAGAATCAATATGATGATAGCCAAATATGTGAAGACCTATACAGGCAACATACAATAATGAATACAGCCAAAACTTTCACAGTCTGTAACATAGGAATTTTGAATACAGACAAAAAAGACTCCAACGTACACAACACAACAATTTTATGGACTGCAGTAATACGGACACACGTACGCAACCCTAATAGCTTCAATGTCCCACCAACAAGTTCAGATCAGCCCAAGTCCGTACTCTTCACATAAATGTCTAATAAAGCAGGGCTACGATGTTTAAAATAAAAAAATGTATGGGCACGGTAGTCAAGCGGCAGCGCGTTCGACTGGCAATCTGAAAGTCCTAGGTTTGAATCCTGGTGGAGGCTAGGATTTTTTCCCAGGACTTGAGGGTGTCCCTGAGTCTACCCAGCTCTGATGGGTACCTGACATTAGTTGGGGTAAAGTAAAGGTGGCTGGGCATTGTGCTGACCACACATCCAACTAGTATGCAGTGGCCACCGAAACTGGGGAACGCTGTTTCACCAGCCCTATGATCAGTTTGGCCTGAAGGGTACTTTACTTTACGATATTTTTACGTCTCCAAAAAAATATTATATTTCACCAAAACATTAACCCAACATCTACCATCTGTGTCTTATGGACATCATTTGTCAACATGGAAAAAAAACAAAAGACATCTTCGGGTTAAGCGGAAAGACAGAACCAGTAGAGAACGGACAAAGACATTAGCAAGAAAAAAACAAGTCAAACAAACGATTTTACAATTCTTTATCCATTGTATAATTAAATTTAAATCCTCTATCATATGTTTTGTGACAATATAATACATTTATTTAGGTCAGAGTTAAAACAGCTGCCAACTTCAAGTTTAAAAAAAAATCTAGATTTATATAAATATAGAAAACTCAACTAACACTCAGCATAAAGTATCTGGCTGCCCATATATCCTACCTTGGCACATAAACATATACATCTGTTGTTTAATGGTCCAACACAAAAGCCAAAAAAATATCAAAAAATAATTTTATGACTTTTAAGAATAAAAAACACAGCAAAAACAACAAGACAAAGGACCCACAAGACAAAACCAAATATAGAACTCACCCTTTTAAACTCTGCCATGTTTGTGCTGTTGGTTGGCGATCCTATGAGGCCTAGGTAGTCGATGCGAGTCGTGTCCGCACCATTTTGGTTGTCTTTGACAAATAACTGGTGAGTGAAGAGAGGCAATATAATACAATCTAATATTTTAATATAATAATAATAATGGTTATTTATATAGCGCTTCTATTCTATCCATGCTATTTTAGCATGCTCAGTGCACTCTAGAAGATTATTACGTACACAAGGCCCAAAAACTCCTGCAAGGCGGCAGGGATCGGTCAGAAGCAGGGTTAGAACCTGCAATGTGTCTGTTGACAGTCCGGTGAACTAACCGCAGACCATCCGGCCTATTTGTTAGGGTCATTTCACAATCGCCTAAGTCATTTTTTCATGTTTTGAGAAAACTAAAAAAACTGAATGACATCTGTATTCACTCTGTTGTTTAACCTAGATACATTTTGTAAAAAAAAAGTTTTTCTTATTGGTTTAAGATATAGGCGATTTGCCATGTAATAGAAGGCTGTGTAAACTATACATTTCAAGGCTTAACTCAAAACTCCCAAAAAATGACTTAGGCGATTGTGAAATGACTGTGATGACAATATATATATATATATAGCGAGCTCAACTTGATATATAATATAATGCAGGTCAATAAAGACTCTTGTTTAATGTAGTGAATAGCCCATTTAGTATTTTTCAAAGACAGTAAACAACAAGTGTTTAAAATTGGCACTCTACCACTGTCTACCAGGTTGGAGAGCTATTGCATTCTTCTTAAGTGACACCCAGCCATGGAATGGGTTGCCTGAACAAACAACTTATCTATTAAAACCCTTATAAAAAAAGCAAGACATGACCCAAACCACGAGTTTCCCTTTTCAGACCATTTTGGTCTATGGGTAAAAAAGGAAACCATTTCCAGCCATAGGTCTATACTGTACAAGACATCACTTAAGGTGGCAGCATACAACGGGTTTGTGTGGCCAGAACAATGCCACAGGCTGACCTTATTTCCTCAAGCCAATGGGAGGCAATCCACCAGATCTGAGCTAATTCATAAACACCCCTCTATGGACTGAGAAAGAGAAAACAAAGGATGATCTTTTCTGAACCCTCCAAGACTTTCAAATTAGAATGCGGATCGACCAAACTTTCTCGTCAACTTACTGTTAAACTCAAGACATTCTGCAATTTAACATATTTGAGTGGAATGACAGAACCTTCATGAAGATCCTCTGGTTTTAACCTGGCAACAAAACAAAAAAAAAGAGAAATTAGCAATGAAAATAACCCACAAAAGAAATGAAATTATCATATCTGGGGCACAAAGGAAATGCAATAACTCCTACAACTAAAATTGGTTTAAACTTGACCGTATGTGAAAGTTTCATTGACATGTAAATAAATACGGTAGGTACTTTAAGACTACATCCTACATCCTACATCCTACATATCCCGTAGTCTGTTAGACCGTTGGGGCGCCACAGATGACATGTAAACCGGCCTCCTCCACTCCTCCCGTCTCTCAGCCGTTCTCATTGCCTCGCACAGTTTTGTACCTGTCCATTGCTTGATATTATCTTCCCAACGTTTCTTTGGTCTTCCTCTCTTTCTGCCTCCTCTGGTGGTACCCTGCAGGATGCTCTTTGCAAGCCCGTTGGTTCTGGTGACGTGGCCATACCATTCCAGTTTTCTTTTCTTGGCTGTGGCCAGCAGGTCTTCATACTTTCCAATTTCCTGTTGTATTCTTTTTCTTATCTGTTCGTTGGTGATATGGTCTTTGTAACAGATACCGAGCAGGGTCCTGAAGCATCTCATTTCCATGGCGTTTATCCTATTTTCCAGCTCCGCTGTTAGTGTCCATGACTCGCAAGCATATAAGAAAATGGAGAGGACCAGTGAGCGCATCAGCCTGATTTTGGTGCTGAGGGCTAGGTTCTTGTCTTTCCATATTGTCTTGAGCCTCTTTAGTGATGCTGTTGTCTGGGCAATCCTGGACATTATTTCTGGTTTGGAGCCCTCTTCGGATACAATAGCTCCTAGGTACTTAAAGCTGCTAACTGTTTCCAAACTCTGCCCACCAATCTTGATCTTTGTGGTTATGCCGCTGGTGTTACTAGTCATTAATTTAGTCTTTTCGGCACTGATTTGCATGCCATAGGATGTGGAAGTTTTGTCTAGTCGCTCCACTAGATTGGCTAATTCTTCCTCACTCCCGGCGAGTCCATCTATATCATCTGCGAATCGAAGGTTGGTGATCCTTCTGCCATTTATGCTGATTGTCCCTTCATGATCCTCTAGTGCATCTGACATGATTCTCTCCAGGAAGATGTTGAACAGTGTTGGCGAAAGCAAGCATCCTTGTCGTACTCCAACGGTCGCCCTGAACCAATCTCCAATGTTGTTGCTGAAGAAGACTGCACTGGTGGCCCTGTCATAGAGGCTACGTATCAGCATTGTCAGGTTGTCATTAATATTGTAATGTTTCATGGTTGCCCATAGGGCTGAGTGCCAGACCCTGTGCCTCTCACAGAGTATTCGCAGGTTAAAGATCTGCTCTGTGGTACTACGTCCCTGCCTGAAGCCTGCCTGTTCTTCCGCAATGGTTCTTTCAGCATAAGGTCTGAGTCGGCTTAGAATTATTTTGAGCATGACCTTGCTTGGGTGGCTTATAAGGCTGATGGTGCGGTAGTTCTGGCATTGTTGAAGGTTGCCTTTCTTGGGGAGGGTGATGATGAGCGACTGGGTCCATGGTTTAGGCCAGTCTCCAGTTATCCATATTTTATTGCAAATGTTCAATAAGACATTTACCATGGCTTCCCCTCCTGCTTTCACCAATTCAGCAGGGATGTTATCCACTCCTGCGGCTTTTCCTTTTTGAAGTGCTTGGACTGCTGCTTCCACTTCTGTACGGAGGATAGGGTAATTGTCATTGTCTGTGGCTGGAGGAACGTTTAGTATATCTGGATCTATAGTGATATTGTCATTATATAGTTCCGAGCAGTACTCAGTCCATCTTTTTAAGATATCTGGTTCCTCAGTCAGGTTTCTACCATCCTTGTCCTGTATGGTGGTGGTGCGCCCGTGCTTAGTGGTGGTTAGTTCTTTTACTAATTTGTATGCTTTTTTGCTATTGTTCTTCCTTAAACAGTTTTCAATGTCGTTGCACTGTTCTTCGATCCAGTTTTTCTTTGCCCTTTTCATACCTTTCCTAATTGTCTGGTTTATTGTTCTGTATTTATTGGCTTCTTCCTGGTCTTTTGTCTTTGTTTTCTTTAATCGGCGACGCTCGTCACACAGCTCCAGGATGTCTGGTGTTATCCATGGTTTCCTGGCCGGTCTATGTTTGCCAAGAATCTCTTGAGCTGTGTCGGTCACCACTGTGTTGAAATTGTCGATCAATGTGTCCATGTCCGTAAAATCAGAATTTAAGATATTGAGGACTGCAAATTTCCCTCCTATCTTTGCCTGGAAGGCTTCTGCTACTTTAGGATCCTTAAGCTTTTCGGTCAAATTTGATCCTGGTGTACCCCTTTTTCTGTATTCTTTTCAGGTGTAGCCTAAAGGTCATCATAACTAGGTCATGATCGCTTCCAATGTCAGCTCCAGGGAAGCTGCGAGTCTTAGCAACATTTATACTTGACCGGAAGCTTGTTTTTATCATGATGTAGTCGATTTGGTTGTGGTGTTTCCCGTTTGGGCTGTGCCATGTGGTTATTCTTGAGGACTTGTGAGGGCCGAGTGTGTTGGCCAGCATAAGGTCATTAAAGCTGGCAAACTCCAGAAGCCTTAGTCCTCGCTCATTTGATTCCACATTGCAGTGTTGTCCACATGTGCCTTTCCAGTTTGCATAAGCATCTTTTCCTACTTTGGTATTCCAGTCACCCTGAACAACGAGAACGTCTTTCTTGGGAGTCTATGATCACCTGGAGTTGAGTGTAGAAATCCTCCAGTTCTTCGTCATCATAGTCTGATGTTGGCACATAAGTCTGTATGATGGTTACGTTGAATGGGGTTGCTTTCAGACGGATAGTGATAAGCCGGCTTGAGACTGGTCGGCAGCTCATTATGCTGTGAATATTATTTTTGTGGACAAGAAATCCCACTCCTTGTTCATGTGGAATAGGGTATAGGTATAGGGGGCTCTGGGTAGAGGTAGTACCTTTCGATGTCTGGCATGCTGCACCTTCGGGTGGACAGAATCACTGGTCCTCATCATCCATCCACTTTAAGACTACCCCTAGTAAAAATCTCATGACTCAAATCTTTTTCTGTTTTTTTTTTTTTTAAAATATTGTCTGCCATAAATATGTAGACCTTTAAAAGTGGGGGCACAGTGTTCCATCGCCAGCATGCTCGGGATGCCGTACCAAATGTTGCATGGTGGAGGCTAGGCTTTTTTTTCCCCACAGGTCCGTAGGGCATTCCTGAGACTACCCACACAATCCCTCAGTATGCCCTGGCAGCGAAAAAACTGGTAAAAGTTGCTTCACTGGCCGTATAGGCAGAATCATAGTACCGTAGGGCTGGTTGTTTGTTACCCAGCTCTATTATGGGCTGTAAAATGGTAACAGCTCTCACGTAAAATTATTTCTCTGCAGTAAAGTTGTCAATAGGCTGTAATTTTGAGTCACCTTCCGCTCCCAATCCATATATCTAAGCCTTCTAGACTTTATGTTTCATTGAGAGGGAAAAAAAGTAAAGTAAATCCCATCAGACCAAACTGATCAGCAGTATCTGTGGCATCTGCATACTAGTGGATAATGTGGCCAGCACAAGGCTAGCCCCCACCCCCTTTTTTTTAAGTTAAAAAGGCTTAAAAAAACAGTAACACCATATGTCTCAGCCTACACTACAATATCTTACCATGAACAAAAACAAAGAATTTAACTTTTAACTTTTCTGATCAACAAACATGATATTTAAGGCCCTGTTATTCAATAATCTTCATTCCAGACCTGTAGCAGGGGAACTGAAAACCACTATAATACTGTCTATGGAAACTTACTCAAGCATCTGAATAGACTCCATGGAATCTGCAGAGTCAAAGTCTAACGTGATTGGCTGATTAATAAAGAGCTTCACATTTTTAGGACCATTGGCTGAAATTTTGAAGAAAGAAAAAAAAAAAGTGCTAAAAATACAAAACATTCCAGAAAATGCTGACTTTGTATAGCTAAGAAATAAACGAAACAGTGCAGCGAACCTACGCTACTTTGCTGTTCAACATTCGCGGATTCACGACTTCGCTCATTTTTGTCTTCTTTCGTGGTGAGTAAAATACTGTACAATTGTACTGTACTGTAACAATCTTTCTTTTTATATACACCTACTGTTTTATTGCTAAAATTTCTGCCTGTCTACTGTATGTACTTACCGTAGATTTCTGTACATTACTGTAACAGACCTGTCTACCCTGGAAAAACGCTTGGAGTATTCTTGAGAAGGCTAAAGTGTACTTTTCCGAGGTCAAGTGTACTATGCAATAATAATTGTCATCTATCGCACCAATTATTCAAAATAATAGTCATTAAAATTAAAACAGTTGTTTCATTAATGTTTAAAACAAGCAAAGAAAATCTGTTTTGTATTTTCGGCACACTTTAATAAATATATGTTTCAAATGTTAAGGAAATAGACAGCTGGTGTGTGTTCAATAATTTTTCTGTCCTCCTCCATTTGGTTACCTCAGCTATTTGTTTGGTCATGTTTTTTTAGACTCTGGTAGTATGTTCAGCAGTTTTAAGGCTTTATCATTAAGAGCCTTTACAGACTCCAAAATGCCCATGGCCGGGACTTGAGCACCATAAGGCTCTCCATGGTCTGGTAGGAACGCTGTGGTGTCCGGTTCTTCCTGACACAGCTGAAAACACGTTCGCAGTGGGCACTGCTGTGTGGTATGGTGAGAAGCCCCAGCATCACATTCGCCAAGTCTTCAAACATAAAGCTGTCAGTATCTTCATGCTTCATTTCAGCAATAGAAAACCACGTGCGATCAATTCTGTCCTTGATGCACCCTGACACATCAGTAGATTACCCTGACACATCAGTAGATTGATATAGGCAGAACTGCTCAGCAACTTTGTCTAGTGAGGTGTTGGCGACCAGGACAGGAAATCTGTTGATGATGAATTCCAGATTGCTGAACCTGCAAGACTACTGCAATTTGACATCTGCCACTTCTGCTTGCATCAACAAGTCAACATCGACGCCACAGCCATTGTCAGCACATCAGAGCATGACAGCGACAAGTTATTATCCACAATGATGTTGCAAATCATTGCTTCTGCACGAGTCACATCATGCTGAAGTTGCTCCTCCCCAGCGACGGGCTCAGGCTTCACAAGACAAGACCTAATATTTTGTATAGGCCTAGACTTTTTTTTTCTCAACAGCCAGTTTCTGGTGCGACTCCGATTCGTCATGTCTCTTACAGTCATAGAGCCTTCCGTGTCCCACCGAGAAGTCGATATGACAAATAGTGCAGTGTGCCGATGTGTCACTGTTGGATGACACATGCAAGTACTTATATTTCATAGAATATTTATTTATAAACTTTTGCTTCCGAGCAGAATACGCCTTCGCTTTTTTACTCGGAGCAGACTCGGAAGCTTCTTCGTCACCTGCTTCATGATTTCGGGCACCCTGTGTAAGTTTGCTGTCAGACATACTTTTGATCGCCGAATTTGGACATTTGAGAGAGAGGAAAAAAGGATATCAGGTCAAGGTCGTCGCGCCGTGTAACAAGTTAGGTATTACTAACAATGTAGGGCATACAGCAAGCTCCGTGTTCTACATAAAGTTTATAGTGACGATTTTACATCATTGAATCATTGATAGCAATAATTGAAACCCCGACGTTGAGCCGAGATCAAGTCTATTAATAAATAGTTGCTTTCATTTTAGTAGGCTGATAAAGAAAAGAGTTTTAATCTCTTCGTTAGTAAAATAAAACGTCAAGAATTTAAAAGAAAGCCGCGAGTAAAGCGTGCGTGAAGTAGCCTACAGATTGACCTAAAAACAAATTCGCGTAGGCTTAGGCTATTTACCGATTGCCGTGTCAGACCATAAAAACGTAAACTTCTTGGAGATTTATATAGTTCTAGACCATAGGTTCTCAACGGGGGCGATATCGCCCCCCAGGGGGCGATGAGAAGCTTTAGGGGGGCGATAACATTCCCGGGGGCGATTGGGGGGCGATGAAGGGCAAGTGGGCGGAACAAACGTACCTGCTATAATTTCAACACCTCAGCTATTTGAATCGATTAGGTTTTGGATTAAATATGATGTAAACGCAAGTGCTACTAAATATTTGATATCCCCCAAGAGTAGGCGTACATATTATTGAACAAATAAGAATCGCAATGACTTTTCGATGAAGTAGGGGTTAATATTTGGCAAATATGGTATGCGGCCGTCTCGTCTTATGGTTAGTTCACCGGACTGTTGCCTTAACATCTGCTAATATGATATGTTTTACCGAGATGTCCTTTAATGCGTTTGAATCATTTGTAAAGAGATAACCACAATAGCTGCGCGGTATAGATACGTAGTAATCATGCAAACTGGGTATTTATTGTAATGCTTGAAAATATTCATATACATTCTTTAGTCATATATTTCTAAAATTTTCAACTAATTTTTTACAGTTCTATCATATCATTTCAAAGTTATAAATGCAAGCCATTCAGTTTCTTATAAAAGAAAAAAAATGAAATGTTACCTCAAATGAAAAGGTTTAATTATATCCCTTTAATTAACAAATGTTTCCGCTAAAATTAAGTTGGGGGGCGGTGAGCGGAAAAAAAAATGTAAAAGGGGGCGGTGAGCCGAAAAAGGTTGAGAACCTATGTTCTAGACTATAGCCTATGAAACTACCGAGTCCAAAAAAGCTACATTACGGGATTGCGCTAAAAAAAAGTTTTTAAAACTCAGGAGGCACGAGTAGGCCTATAACAATTACCCCGAGCCACGAAAGCAAAAACTAGGGTAACCCTGACCTAAAAATAAATATAGAATCACACATGCATTTTATTTCGCCTTTTAAGTTTTCATGAAAGAAAAAAGTTGATCATTTAATTTATAGTTTCCCAAAACTTCAATTGGCCGGCATGCCGGCCATAGCCGGCACTCTATAAACTCTTGCACCCAAGCAGAATAGCCTACACCTTCGCTTTTTTACTCGGAGCAGAGTCGGAAGCTTCTTCGTCATCTGCTATGTTTCATGATTTCGTGCACGCGGTGTAGGTTTCCTGTCAGCCGAATTTGGATATTTGCGAGAGGGGAAAAAAGGATATCCGGTCAAGGTCGCCGCGCTGTGTAACAAGTTAGGTATTGAAACAGACGATAGATCTATCCATTTTCCACCAGTCAAAACATCGGTTTTATGTAACTGCGATTTCGTGATCGTCTAATTACCGAAAAAAAAAGAAATAAAATGAAAAATTGCGAAATCCTATTTTTTTTATTCAAGAAGTCGTATTTTTAAGACGCTCGGTGTAACAGCCGTATTTTGTATCCTAAAGCGTACGAAAATACGCCCAAAGCGTACGGGTAGGCAGGTCTGCTGTAATGGAGGGTTTGTTAACAGTACGTAAAGGGAGGGTTTGTGAACAGTACGTAAAGGGAGGGTTTTAAAAGGCAGAATACATGTTAAATAAATACTGTAAATATGGTGTCCTACTTTGCGAATTTTCAGCTATAGAGGCCGGTTTCTGAACCTATCTACCACAATAAATGAGGGTTCACTGTATGTTTCAAAACTTAAATGACGTAAACATTTTGTACTTTTCTATGCTTTAAAAATTAGTCTTTTTATTTACAGAGATATTTTTGTGCAGATGTTTTTTGTGTTTTTTTTTTTTAATTAACTAAAAATATTTTTTAGAAATAAAAAAAAATTACAGATACAACTAAAAGATCTACATGGTTGGCTGTGCAGAGCTCACAAGTTTCATTGACCAATAAATAAAGTGAGATGCTGGTGCCATCAAAGTGCCAGGTAAAAACATACACATGACAAAACTGTCAAAGCAATCATTTGAATGTTAAACACATACATATCCCTCTGCCTTACATGGCCCTCATGTCACAAACACACTCAACACTTACAGCCACGCCCAATATTTTTCTATACATAGCGTGTTTACCGGCTATTGTTTTACTCAAAATTCCCAGCGACCCAGGCGGAACTTTGATATAGATCCTAAATTGAATTGTATGTTTTTTGTTTGTAACAAGTAACAATAACATGTAGAAAATTGTTTTAAACTGAAAAAGAAAACCTGATCATTATAAGAGTCAGAATATTCTATTACTTATAATAAAGTTTCCTTAACATCTAAGACCATCTCATCAATATCTATGACTTTGTAAATGGGACACACCATATTCATATTTGACAAAAATTACAGTTACTCTAAAAAAACTCAGTACTTGGTCTAAGCAATAAGCATTTTGCCCAAGTCTGTGTTAACGTACACACCTTTTTTTTTTAATATGAGACATTTTCTGTTTTATGGGGAGCGGTGGCCGAGCGGCAGCGCGTTCGGCTGGCATACTGAATGTCCTGGGTTCGAATCCTGGTAAAGGCTAGGATTTGGTCTCAGGTCAAAGAGGGTGTCCCCGAGTCTACACAGCTCTGATAGGTACCCAACTTTAGTTGGGGTAAAGTAAAGACGGCTAGGCATTGTGCTGGCCACACAATATCCTAGTATGTCGTGGGGACAGAAACTGGTGAACGCAGATTCGCCAGCCCCATGGAACAATATGGTCCAACGGGATACTTTACTTTTATTTATGGGAAGTAAAATCGGATGATGGAAATATATATGCGCCTGGGCCTATGGGAATGAAACTAGCAGGTAGAAATATATACGATGCTGGAAGGGTTAAGACCTACCTTCAAGACAGTGAAGCTTGAGTGAATGTAATTTGACTGCTTGGTTAAATGCAACATTAATGATCAGCTGTTAGGGGAAATAGAAAACAGAACATTTTTAAGGACCGGATAACAGCCAGTGGGCTCCAAGGAATATCTTTGTTTTTACATATATGGGCATTACAGTACATGGTTATGCAACAAAGTCAAACTCAGCTGACAATAAAAAAAAAAAGTCCTATCAAGAAATATCTGTCTTTTTCAGGACTAAGAAGACCAAAAAATGTCTTGACCAATTGTTTGCTTGGGAATCTAGACCTTTCATTTCTTTTAAAGGGTCTAACACAATTATTCCTTTCCCCACACACCACATCTCCATAAGCAGGAGAACAGAGATACACACAAGGTCAGGGTCAGCTTAAATGTGGCACGCCATCCCAATTCAATTGTGTGAGAGTGACCACCCCTAGTCAAAATGACTTCTTTGAAGCAAGGAAATATAATTTTTTGAACATTAAAAATAAACAAAATCTAAGATATAAAAAAATGGTCACTGGATAAAAATTTTCTTTAAGCTGATTAGCAGATTCTGTACAATTCTATAAAAGCATTACTACTTGTACTCTTGGGTGTCAGTTCCGGAATTTCAAAAATCAGGAAAAAAAAAGAGCTTTCAGTTATTTAGGTTAAAATTTGTACTTTCAGTGTCGCCGTCTACCGGAACCTACCTGTTCATCACAATCAGACTCGAGGTAACCCTTTTTATTGGATAGACACTGTTCAAGCTTGTGATCATCTGATTCATTCAGGCATTCACTGGCAGACTTGTTGATGAATGAAGACAAATCCATCTGGACAAGACACACACAAATATATAAATGTAAAAAGAAATGAATCAGCCCAACCCACAAGACAACATAAAGTTCCTCCCCTGCAAAAAAAAATACACTATATTCCAGTTGAGAACAGGACATAGAGCACTCAACTCACACCTAAATAAAATAAACCCCAACTCACCCACCTAACTGCAGAAATTGCCCTTGCTCGCAAGAAACTGTCGACCACTTCCTGCTTGAATGCCCTGAGCTAATCTACCTCAGTTACACTCTGCTCCCCCCTCAACCTACCATTACCAACACACTATTCAGCAATATGGAACAACTGGAAAAGACATGTAAATATGTTTGTCTGGCATTGACTGCAAGAGAGCAAACAGCTCTGTAGACTGACTAACAGAAGAAGAAGAATAAATATATATGCATGTAGCTACTCAAGCCTATCTTAATTATCATCATAGTTTATCCCTCATTTAATATCTGGAAAGTTTAACTCAACTGTTCACAATGTGCTGGGGATGGATGATGTCCCTTTGTCTCTTCTCAGAGCTCTGTAACTACATTGTAAGTTTTGGGGCTTTATACATTGCCTTCAGGATCTCAACTGTTTCAATGACTGCTACCCAAACTGTACAACCCCCATGACTGTTGGAAATCACAGCTCTTTAAATCAAGACTAGTTTATTGTAAAACTTCTCTCTTTCCCAACTTAAATACTCTTTATCAATAACTGTTACATTCACTAAACATTCACAGTGTAGTAGTATAATTGAAAACTACAATATAACATAATATACAAAAAGCAATAGATAAGATTACTTTATTGATCCAAACAAATGGAAATTTGACTTGATTACATAAATTCCATCTTTTCCAGCAAATTTTAAACAATATAAAAGATTTATTTATACTTAAGCACAGAAAAATACACTTTAAAAAGTAGACATTCATGTACACTATCATACTATTAATCATACAAGTAAAAGTATCATTAAGAGTCAGCTATTGTATTATCTGGCTGACTGATGATACTGTTGAAAGATTCTCACTGATAGTGGAACAAAAGAGTTGTTCCTAAATCTCTCTGTTCTTGCTGTTATTGAAAGAAGCCGACCACTTCAAAATCTGTACTGTTACACATTTCAATGATCTAGAGTCACATACTAAACATTAATATTAAATAATCATGTTTATATTGGTGTAGAGACAATGCACAAACTACTACATGAAAACTTACATGACCTTTGACCGGGCTGTCCCCCTCCTCGCCCTCATCCTCTGTGTACCACTTCTTGATTTTCTCTTCCAGAGAAGTGGCGTCCGCTCCCCGCATCATGTCCACCTTCACCTTGTTGCGGTAGAATATAAACGTGGGCATGGCTGACACACCCTCCCGCTGGGCTGTGTCCTGTGGATCAGGGCGCAGATAAGAAGAAAGGTCATCTTATACATCTTATAAGTTTACAGACGTTCCTTCTAGATAGAAGATTATTACGTCCACTAGGCCCAAAACTCCTGCAGGGCGACAGGAATCCGTCGGTGGCAGGGCTAGAACCAGCGACCTGTCCGTTGGTATTTGGTTGACAGTCTCGTGAACTAACCGCTGGACCAGCCGGGTTGCAGCACAGGGCAAGCACTAATAAATATCAACTGTAACTATTGATTTCATTATTGTATTCACCTATAGCAATAAAGCCTACTAAAGAACTAGATCGAATACAAAACAGCACGTGTCAGATAGATGGTTGGCTCAAAGGGCCTTAACTCTTTGTCTCAGGATTGGCGATCCCATCGCAGATTTAATACAGCTTAAACACACAATGAAAAAATGATCCTGATCGTAACGTAACAAAAAAATTTAAGAAAGAAAATCATTATGCCATTTTAAAATAAAATAACACGTTTAGTCTTTTTCAGCTTTTATAGCAAATCAGAAATTTTATTACTACCGCCCAATTGTATGGTTAATATCCAACATATTATTAACCAATTGTTATTTATAGATGAATTATAGTTTTTGTTTTGTTTAAATATTTGTTGAAAATTTTGAATCCCATAATTAGAACAGTTACCAGCGTTCTGGGCCTCCTCTGAACGAGGTTTGGGATTCTTGAAAAAATCTAGGTTACCTTGGTACCCGACAGTTACCTAGTTCTACAAACCTTAGTTCCAACAGTCTTAGACAATAGGAATCTGACATTACCAAAAATTATAAAGGGCATTTGTCCAAAGCATTTTCTCAGAGACTACAAAACTGACATTTGAAAAATTAATCTTCAAGATACTATAAACATGACATTTATCAAGATTAAATTTCAAGACAATATAAAACAAGTCATTTATCAGAATCAACCTTTAATATATGATAAACAAGACATTTAACGAGATGATACTTTAACTTAGATACAATATAAATAGGATATTAATTTAAAGAAACTACAAACCTGACATTGATCTACATCAATTTTCAGGAAAACAGCCTTCGGATACTTCGTGCTCATTTCTGCAAAAGCTGGGGCAATAGCACGACATGGGCCACACCTGGGCAATCAGGGAACACAAGAGATAACATTTGCATTATTACATGACTCCATTCCACAAAAATCTTTTAATATTTTATCTTTTAAGTTAAACAAGTGGTAAATGTTCAAAATAAAATAAAATCAACAAATCATTAAAAACTAAGTTTTCTAGTATAAATACTTTATAAGCATATTTTGGAATGCATTAGCCATCCAAAAATTACGCCCCTTGCGAAGCACAAAGAAATTAAGGGAAAAAAGAAAAGTTAATAGATCTATAGTTTTTAAAAAAGGGGGCAAAAATGTCAATTGGATGAATTAAAAAAGGATTTTAAAATGTGCACAATAAGTGTAATAAAAAAAAGGTAAAAGCTGATTTTTGTGGGCTGGTATGAGGGGATGTATTTGAATTTTTTTAGACTGTCTTGTCGTAGGATTAACATCTATGTGCCAAATTTCAGCTTGATAGCATGACGGCAGAAAGAGGGTCAATTAGCTTTTTGAAGGCCTTGTCATCAGAAACATTCATGCATACAAAGAAACTAAAGTAAATCAATTAAAATAATGGATTTCAGAAAAAAAAACTTTCTAATTCCCTTTACCATGTGGCGAAGTAATCCGCTACAACAAGCTTGATCCCTGCATTGTTTAGCTCTGTGGAGAAGTCAGTGTCATTTGCTATCTGTCTTACCAAAGACATGGCTGGTGCTACAAGAACAGAAGAGCAAACAAAATGAGCATCTTGCTTTATCCAACCACAGTATGAATCATCAGGCACTACCAAGAGTTATGTTTCCAGATCTCTATAACGGATTTGTGGTCCCAGCTCTTAGTTCTTTAATAGAAGTTCTAGGCTTACTCCAGCTTTTACGGAAATCTGTCATCGTGGAAGAGTTTAGGGCCGGCGAATAACAGCTCTTTTAGGCATTTTTTGAGGTGTAAAAATGGAAATTACTATTTTAAAATGTCACCACATCTAGTGGCAGTGTGCTTGGTGGGCCCCCGGGATTGGAGTCAGTCATGGTGAAATCTAGCAATTTTTACAGGTCTGGAGGGTGCCGCTGAGTCTGGCCAGCTCTGATAGATACCTGATATTAATTGGGGTCAAGTAAAGGCTGGTGGACATTGTGTTTGCCACACAATGCTCTTGTATGCAATGGCCTAGGTCTGACAGGGATACTTAACTTATTACTGCATTTAAACTTACAGTCCCTAGATAAAATTACTTTGGGTGGTAGGTGCACTGTTTATTTTAAATTCACAACCTCTAGGCCTAAATAAAAGTTTACTGGCCCAAAGGATCACACTATATCTATTATAACCCACTATTTGCACATCAGTCTTGAATCCGTTGGTCTCGAATTCCAGATTCAGTTGCAACAATTCAAAGAAGATACCGTAAAACCAGCATTCATGAACATAATTTTTCAATACCTTGGATTTGTGTTCAAATCTTCATTGTAATGTGTGTGATTTCAACCAGTCTTCTGCCTGTGCATTTGTTCATAATTATCCTATATAGCCTACTGTTGGCTATATACGGTATGATTCATCAGTTGAGATTCATCAACCCTCTAGACTCATGCAAAGAAACGTAAATTCAACCACCGCCACCATTTTCCCCAATCAGTAGGCTACCAATATTGGCAATATCATCAATATATGACAATTTGGACTATAACTATAGACACTATTTACTTTGTGACTCTATGAGAATGACCTCTAGCCCTAACTCAACACAAACTGTAAGCCTAACTTAACTCCAAATACCAAGCCAAAGGTCTGTGAAAGGCAAAGCCAAAGACTGAAAAGGTAGATAATAATAAAAATAATAATAGTCTAGATTATAATAATTATAATCATTTTAAATGCCAATTATGGCCGATGTGGGCCTGTGCTGATAATAAAATGTAACAGGACCTAGTCTAGATGTTTAAAATTAAATTTCAGAATACATTTCAAGAAGTTGTAGATCTATAAATAATAATGAAAGACGTCACACATATTATATATTTGCTACGCACTTTACTCAGACTTTACTGGACTTTTTTTTGTCATTATTTTAACTACCATTTTTCCAACCAACCCAACAGTCAACTGCCCAGCGAAGCCGGTACGATGCAATGTAAATAATAGGTTCATCCTTTATTCAATAATGCCTACGTAACACCGAAATGCAATTTCTATTCCGTAACTCACCGATGAATGTTTTTCTTTTTAGTTCTTATTAAAATGTAATTGTTTGAGATAAAAAAATGTACTCTATACAGCAACAGAAAAATAAAAATACTATGACTTGAGTTTTCGGTTTGTGGATCTCACATCATTTCCTGTAAGGGCAAACTACTCTGGTAAACTATACAATTTCAAATTTTGCCCGTTCATGCCAAAACTTGAACATACATAAAATATAGTAAACTATAAATTATAAGGCTATCTAGACTCTAGAGTCTATAAGTTAAAGATCAGTGGCAGTCGGTCTGGATTATAAAAAAATGAATGATAAAATTAAATACTTCTATCGTGACATTTCGTCTATCCTAGACCTACTAGATCTAGTCTATGCCCTACTTTTACTTCGTCTACCGCGACTTTTCGTCTTCCAAACACCTCGTCGACAGTTCGTCTACCAGAGTGTTAGTCTGCCAAGACTCTTAGTTTACATACACTTTTCACTAGTTCAATTGATTAATTCGACAAAGGCATATTTTACGTCTAATAGCATAACGTACCTGTTCGGAATTAATAGAACTTTTTTTTTTCAATGTTTAGTTCCTACTTTCACACAGATCTAGACCCCTAGGCCTAGGCCTATTTCTGTTGTTGTTTTTCTATAAATCTGTGCATATCTTTCTCTTTCTGTGTATTTGATTAGATATACTCGTTTTAGTTTCGGGATAGGCCCTATTATAGCCTACATATTCTTATTTAGATAGTAGGTCATTAACCTAGAGCGTGTAAGACAGAATATCCTTAATTGCAGGCCCTCAAAAAACATTATGACAACAATCAAACGGCGCAAACTGACATGGTTCGGTCATGTGTTGCGGCACAAAAGCCTGTCAAAAACAATCCTCCAGGGCACGGTAGAAGGTGGACATCGGACAGGTTGTCAGCGGAGATGCTGATTCGACAAATGTAAAGTATTATTGGACAGGGCTGCGGTTGACTCAACTATTGACAAAGTTGACTTCTGAGGTGTCCATTCGCTCCTCCCCCCCCCCCCCCCCCCCCCAAAAAAAAAAAAAACTACCACAACAGTCATGTGATTGATGATGATATAAGAATTACATGTCACCAATATAATAAAATAGGCTATTTATAACAGCCATACTAATCACACAGGGTGACAAGAATCTGTATGACTCCAAGAAGTCGAAGAATTCACGTACCTTGGCAGCATAGTCTCACCCATTGGCAGTTTGTTAGAGGACGTGTTTTGGTTAGAATCGGAAAGACTAGATATCCTACTCATTCATCAACTCATGTATGAAAAACATATTTCTTATCCACAGCATACACACTTTTTAAAACAGCAAAGTCAAATCAGTTTTACTATAGATCTATGGCTCAGAAACCTGGAGAAACACTTACACGTTAATGAACAAACTCCAAACCTTTAGTCAACTAACTGCTGCCCCAGGTAGATATCCAAGATGCACCGCATGCTGCCAGGATAAAAAAAATATAGACCAGTGGAAGAGGACCAAACAAGACCCATCCGCCAACATATTATTATGACTAGATGAAAATGTGGATGGATTGGTCACTTTCTCAGAAAGTCGACTGAAGCCATTACCTGTCAGGTACTTCAATGGAGCTCACAGGGCCAAAGTAAGGCCACGAAGCTTGACCAACGACCATTTGGAGTTGGTCATGCCAAAAAGAGATGAAGCAGTGTGGCATGACATTGAGAGAACTAAAGTAAAAAAAAATCGATCTTAGGGCCCAAGAAGCAGCATTCACCGGTTTCTGTGACCACGACATACTTGGTGATTGCACAGCCGCCTTTATTTTACCCCAACTAAGGTCAGGTACCCCTCAGAGCTGGGTAGACTCAGGGACACCCTCCAGACCCGGAGAAAAGATTCGTAGCCTTCACCAGGACTCGAACTCAGGACATTCGGGACAGTCGAACGTGCTGCCGATCGGCCACCGTGCCTCAATAAAAGTAGGGCCTAACAATTTGTTCTATCAGAGCTGGGTGCCACCAGGGACCCCCACCCCTCGTACCAGAAAAACAACAACTGGTCTTTAAACAATTTTAAAAAATGTCTTTAGTTGAAATTGTATTGCTTTTATCTGTACTGTTAATTTAGGCTAGATTTATATAATATTATGGAGTCTTATATACGAGTAAGCTGCATGTGTGTGTCTGTTTGTGAGTTTGTGAGAGAGGGACGGAGAGAGAGAGAGAGAGAGAGAGAGAGAGAGAGAGAGGCAGGCAGACAGACAGAGATGTGTATTCAAATGTGCATACACTGCGTCATCTGCTTTTTATTAAGAGCAGTATCTACTCTCTAGATCAGGGGTCGGCAACAAAATTAACGTGTTTGTGATTATCAGCCTTATTATTTACATTTATATTAAATACAATATTTTATTACAAAACTTTCACATTTAATGTTAATTATTGTCAAGACATTATCATTTGAGAGTCAAGATGAGGATCTAACAACTGAAAATGTCGATTAGGCCTACTACTACATTATATACTATATACAGTGTAGTTTGCGCTACTACAGTGTGTACTATATACATTATACAGTGTAGTGTACACAACTACAGTGTATACCATATACAAATTGTAAGCCATTTATTCTTTTATTTAAAAAAAAAACATATTAGAAATATTAGCTCAAATAAAACAGGTTAATCTCGCATTAATTAAAAACGTTTCCACATAATATTTTGGGACATGGGAGTTATGCCCCGTCAAAATGTTGGAGAAGCGAATGATTGCACTGTGTTTTTCTTAAAAGAGAAAGAAAAAATAACACACAATTTTACAATAAAAACTTTAGTGAGAAGGATTGTTTTGATATTTTGTTATTTTTTATTGTCAACGGTCGCCCGTAAAGGGAGATCATTTTGAAATAGCGCTCTGTTTTTAACCTCGACACATAATTATAATAATAATAGGCCTACGTTTATTTCAACAACAAAAAATTAACGAATTAAGCAATATTGTTTATATCATAAAAATTTCTTTTGGAGGACGTTTTCGATTTATACATTTAATTTTTGTGTCGATCAGTCAAACGGCCTAAAAGTCTAAGTATAGCAAACAAACATGATGATGATGATGATGATGATGATTTATATAGCGCGCCTATCCATGCTATGTTAGCATGCCCAGTGCGCTCTGGTTCCACATATAAACATATATTATATATAAACATATATAAGCTTATATACATAGAAAGATTTAAACAAACTCACGGTAATTATGTATATTGATATAAATGTATATTGATATAAATAATACTTATTATAAAACTGAGTTAAATTAGAAGTAAAAAAAAAAGTTTAAAAGAGCACACTGCAAACAAGTCCAGGTGATCGGTGATGGTGCACAACGTCCATGCTTAGCACATCTGTTTGGTTACGTCCACGCTTAGCACTTCTTCTTGGTTACGTTCCAGCCGAGCTCTTCCTTCAAAGCCTCATATGTTTCGTCTGGCTTATACAACTCAGGCTTACTACAATAAAACTGAGGAAAGACCAATTTTACAAAAGTATAATTCATGGGTTTCTACAATAAAACTGAGGAAAGACCAATTTTACAAAAGTATAATTCATGGGTTTCTACAATAAAACTGAGGAAAGACCAATTTTACAAAAGTATAATTCATGGGTTTCTACAATAAAACTGAGGAAAGACCAATTTTACAAAAGTATAATTCATGGGTTTCTACAATAAAACCGGGGAAAGACCATTTTTACAAAAGTATAATTCGCCCAGCAAATTGAACTAGCAGTGCGCTAAATTGATACAATACACTCGGACCATTATTGTGCCAATATTTAAAATGCATTGGCATTCCGAATATTTTTCTCTTAGAAAGAAAAAAGAGGGATAACCAAAAAGCGAATTTGATAGCTCTTACATAATTAAAAATAGGAGGGGCAATATGTCAGTCAAGTGGCCGACCGAAATTCGGTTTCGGCACCGAAAGTAGGCAAATGACCTCTCTCTATGTGATTTCGGTTTCGGCCAAAGCCATAAAGTTAGTCTTCAATTTCGGCCGAAACTGATATTGACTTTCGGTCATCAGACGAATATCTATTATAACTTTAAAATTCAGACTGCAACGCTAGTGCTGTCATCCATTACTCTGCTTATTGATAAGTTCATTTACGTAAACTGTTGTGAAATAATCTGTGATCCTATCGATCTGAAAAATTGGCACATTGACGTTAAGGGCATGACAACACATTCTGTCAAATTATGTTCAGCCCCACCCCCACCCCAAAAAAACACATAAATCATTTTATTACCTTTTTTATATACATCTTATATCTTATAAGTTTACAGACGTTCATTCTAGATAGAAGATTATTACGTCCACTAGGCCCAAAACTCCTACAGGGCGACAGGGATCCGTCGGTGGCAGGGATAGAACTCGCGACCTGTCCGTTGGTTTTTGGTTGACAGTCCGGTGAACTAATCGCTGGACCAGCCGGTTTCATTAAGGAGCGCATTATTAAATCCTTATTGAACGCATTTGAATAGCAATTTCTTTTGTATTTTCTATTTAAAAAGAAATTATAGATCTAGATTCTATGAGCTTTGATCTTTTTCAATGATCTTTTGATTCATTCATCTATTTTTGTAGGTTTGCAAATGAAAGAAATCTTCGAAATGATAATGTAGCCTATCTATAGGCCTATATATTGATTGTGTGTGTGTTCAACCAATCATGTTAATTAAATTAAAGACACGTGACCTTATTGTCTCAAATTATACTCTTGCGATTTCACATCGGACATGTGTCTTCGCTAGCTAAGTTGTTTACGTATCGGACTGCCCTGCGGCGACCCGGTTTCGATTCTCTGGTTTGTCTATAGGCCTACCTTTTTTTCCTACATCTTTTTAATTAAATTACTTTCCTAAAAGTCATTCAGTACTAAATAATAATTAGTTATTACATTTTTGCTTTCTGTTCATCGTAGTTTATAAATTTTTTATCGGTAGCTTAGGCCTATTTTTACAGGCCTGTTTTATTTTCACCCGCGCAACGCCTGGCAATTTTGGTTACGCATAACTAAAACGCATTTAATTAATGAGGTTTAGAAAAAACAACAACTTTGTTTTAAAAGGTTCGGTGACATTTAATTTGTTAAAAAAACTCTATTGCGTGACTATTAGCAGGGCCTGATTTACCTATAAGCTAAACAAGCTATAGCTTAGGGCCCCCAATTTCTTGGGGGCCGCAAAAAAATTGTTTCAAAGATGATTCAAAAGTTCCAAAGTCTTTGTCAAAGACTAGATGAAAAGCACATTCAATGGCCACAAGTGCATTACTTGATAGTTATGAAGGAATAATTTCTGCATTGTATCAGCTGCATATTGATACTACAGAGAACGGCGAAACAAGAAATCAAGCCATACACATTTTGAATAGAATGAAGGAGTTTGAATTTATGGTAATGTTATATTTGTGGAGTTACTTGCTGGATGAATTTCACAAGACTAGTCCATAACTGAAAGAGCCCCAAATTAGTCTAGATATATATAGGAAATTGTATGCTTCAATTTCGGATTTTGTTCAAGGTTCTAGTGATATGTTCGATCATTTTGAAGAAAAAGCAAAGGAAAAAATTATTGATGTTGATTACAAGAAAAGAAGATATAGAAGAAGGCATGACAATGATGATGAAGATGATGCTTTAGAGTAGGGGTCGACAACCTATGGAACGCGTGCCAGACTTGGCACGCCTAGCCATTTTTAATGGCACGCGCAAGTCTTCGAAAAAGACAATGTAGAGTCTCTTCTACAAGAAAAGAGTGGGTTGATTGTTAAGCTGTTGGCACGCTGAATATATTAGAAATCCTACTTTGGCACACTATTATCAAAAGGTTGCCGACCCCTGCTTTAGAAAACCTTGAGTCAAGAGAATCAAACATTTAAACCTGTGATGGATGCATTAGAGTCGAGTCTAACACAGTGGGCCTCTGTATACAATGATGCTACAAAAAAGTTTTCATTCTTAACAAATTAGATGCTACAGAAGAAGAGATTCGTGAAGGAGTTAGTTCTTTATGCCAAAAAAAAAACAACATATCCCGAAGATGTGGACATGAATCTTGTAGGAGAAATCAAGCATTTTCATCAATATGCTAGACTTCGTCAAGCATATGGTTCGACATAACATGATAGTTTGACACATCAGGATCTGTAAAGGGTAATATTAAACAATCGTGTCCAATCAGCATTCCCTAATGTACAAGCAATTTTGAGATTTTTTATTAGTATGATAGTTGCAAGTTGCTCTGGCGAAAGATCTTTTTCTCAACTGAAGAGAATACAAAATGAATTTAGAACAACAATGACTCAAGATAAATTATGTTCCATCAGTCTCGTGTGCAAAGGCAAGAAAGAAAATATTTTAGTTTAATAAAATTCCTGAATCCTTATAACATGTTTCAAGAGATTAGATAAAAATACTTTGTAAATTGTGCCTTTTAAAAGAATTTTTGTTTCTTTTTACCTAAGTTTGCATTTTAAAGTTTGTTATGAATAAAAATAATTTTAAGTTAAAGATTTATTATTTCACTATCTAAAAAATTCTTCTTAATTATATTTCAGTTTAACACTCTAGGTATCAGAAAATCATATTTGGTACTGACATATAATATCTGGACTTGACTGCTTATAACGTGGGTCGCATATAACATAACGACACTGACCCAAGAGTATGGGTGACCTACCTTAGTACACTGTGTTGGTTTGACGAACTGGTATCGCGGTGGCCCCCGTTTAGAAGCTCGCTGCAAGCTGCCAAGAGAAGGGAAACAATAGAATCGATAAATTGTTAATGTTGTAGTCTCCCTTGAGATCTACGAAAGGAAACTTGTGGTCTTTTTGTTATTGTTATAATTTGTTGTTATTTCGATGTTGATGTTTTATATTTAACTGTATTCGAAATTCATTTTAAGCTGACCATTTGACTAGACACGCTCTTGCATGGAATCCACAGGGTGAAAGACGAAGAGGTAGACCCGAGAACACCTGGCGGAGAGAAGTAGAGTAGCCTACAGCTAACCGGGAAGAGATGGAAAGAGCTAGCGAAGATAGCCAGAGACAGGAAGACATGGAAAGAAATTGTTGATGGCCCATGCTCCACTGGGAGTTGAAAATGGCGAAGAAGAAGCAGAATAATGTCTTTGATAATCGCAAAGGGACCGTACTAAATCTTCTAAGACCAGCACATATCTATCAATCGATCTACCTATAAATAGATAACAGTATATATGTATATGTATATATATATATATATATATATGTGTGTGTGTATATATATTATATATATGCATATCTGGCTTTACTAGAATTATGCATATATCTAATATCTATATGCATTTCTATATTTTAGTATATTTCTGTATACGTTGCCATGTACAGCACATAACGCATTATAATCATATTAATATAATTAAGTGTATCACACAAAGGTAGAATGCCTTAGTAAGGCGCTAAGTTGCAGTGATACTTAGAAAACGGTGCACGAATTCAATTTAACTTTTGGATCCACCCCACATTTGTGGATGAGGGCGCACTAGACACGATCCTCCTTCTTCTTCTTGTGTTAGCCAGTCTGCTGAGCTGTTTGCTCTCTTGCAGTCAATACCAGACAAACAAATTTACATGTCTTTTTCATTTGTTCTATATTGCTATATAGTGTGTCGGTAATGGTAAGTTGGGGGGGGGGGGGGGACATAGTGTTTCTGAGGTAGGTTAGCTCATGGCATTCAAGGAGGAAATGGTCGACCGTTTCCTGTGAGCAGGGGCAATGACTGCAGTTGGGTGGGTGAGTTGGGTCTATTCAATTTAATTATGAGTTGAGTGCTCTATGTCCTGTTATCAACACCAGAATAACAATGCACTAGACGCGATAAATGTGTTAGCATGAAGAGCGGAGAGAGATGACTGTAAAAAAGACCACCATCATCATTAAAACCACCACTTGGTCCTAAGTGTGTCCTACCATTTATCTAGTGTAGATGGTAAATACTACCATCTCATCTATTTTACCATCTCATCCAAACACCTTCTAAGCATAGTTCTGGAAAATAAAATATCCCTTTTCAGAACTTGTCGGTTCATGTGACACGTGAAGCACCATTCAATAAAGTTTCCGTGACCACATTAGCATTATAAATGGGGATTCGTGTGACCAAAGCAGTGACCAGCCGCCTTAACTTTACTAATACCCACCAGAGGTGGGTAGACTAAACATAACAACCTCCCCCAAGTTGTTAACCACGATTCGAACCAAGAGTTGTACCAACACATTATCTCTAGTCTAGCACTGACCATGCTTATTGACACTGGTCAATACTCTGTATACTAACGCAGGAGTCAGCAACCTTTTGATAATATCGTACCAAAAGATTATTTCTAATTCACTCAGCGCGCCCAACAGACTAAAAGTAAACCTGCGCCACCAATCAATTTGATGTAGAAGATGCCTTGAATTGCCTTTCTGTGGGGTCTTCCTCGTGGCATTGAAAATCGCCAAGTCTGGCACGCGTTCCGTAGGTTGCCGACCCCTGCCCTAATGTATACATATTACCTGACGTCCGTTTTAGAGGCAAGGAAGTATATGACGGTGCCAACGGCTCCGACACAGGCAGTCCCTATGATAGCCACTAGAGGAATAAGCTGTTGATACACAGATAAGATATGAAATGAGATCGCCCTAAGGAGAGAGTATGCAATCATCAACCTTTGTAGCTGCCCTTCATCAACCTTTATAACTGCCCTTCATCAACCTTTATAACTGCCCTTCATCAACCTTTATAACTGCCCTTCATCAACCTTTATAACTGCCCTTCATCAACCTTTATAACTGCCCTTCATCAACCTTTATAACTGCTCTTAAAGTTGTTTATATATAATTTTTTGTTAACTATGTATACCGAGTGACAAAAGTTAGTAGTGCAATGTTTACAGACAGATAACTGTTTTTTTTTTCTGTACTGCTTTATCTTATAATTGCATCCCTTTGTTAACCCTGGCGGTCATCAGCAATAATAAGGTGTACGGTGACGGAGATTTCTTATCTATCACAGACGCTCCTTCTATAAAGAAGGCAACCCATTCCATGCCCGGATGCCGGATGATCATATGATGATTTCTGCATAATAATTCAAACAAAAAATATCTTCTAATTTAATTACACACTGTTGAAGTACATTATTGAAGAAAGAGTAAGTTAAGTAAAGTAACTTGCCCATCGGACCAAATTGATCATAGGGCAGGTGAAGCAGCATTCGCCAGTTTTTGTGGCCAAGGCATTCTAGATGATTGCACAGCCGCCTTTACTTTACCCCAACTAAGGTCAGGTACCCATCAGAGCTGGGTAGACTCAGGGACACCCTCCAGACCCGGGAAAAAAATTTGTCTTCGCCAGAATTCGAACCGGGGACCTTCGGTACGCCAGTCGATCGTGGTCGCTCGGCCAACATGAAACACCTAAATCTTCAAGAGCTTGAGGCATCTAAGGATTTGAATCCGGCTCTGCAAATGACCATCATTTATACAGTAACATGTTATGTATTATTTATCATACACGAATATATTCTTACCTCTGGCTGCTTCTTAAGTATGCTCAGTTTGAAGCCAAAAGTAAATCCTAAATGTTCCTTGAATCTTTGGAAGGCCGATGGTTTAAGATACCGATATTCGATTGTAGACATTTTGTCTGACATTCTACAATTCTACGATTCAGATAAAACTAAAGACTGAAGCAGACGAACGGATTTTCAATTTCAGGTATTTATTGAAAGTCGCCGGAGTACAGGAAGTGATGAAATGAAAACACAACTTCTGAAGACGATGAATTCAAATGATTAGATTGACGTCATAAATTCTTGAACACTTTTTTTTTTACCGCCATCGCTTTACCACCAATCTAACTTTAGAAAATGGCGCTTGAGGGAAGGGATTGAAAAAGCGCTTAGGCTAATATCTGGAATGTTTTTTTTTTTTATATTAGACTAATCTTTCGTTACGTAATCTATTATTACTTTTTTTGAAGTCATCACTTTTTGTTACACTGAAATTTTAGTACTGCTTTCCTGGCTATACTTCTTTCCTACTTTTTTTTTTATCTAGGTTTAGTAATTTCTTACTTATCTAATATGTCACTCCATTAATACAGTGCGTCCCACCGTCCCACGCTTATTCGCGGTCTTTTAAAAAATTTTTTTTTAATAGTGTTAAGTAAGCTACTGGTATAGCCTACCTGGTTTGTTAAGGGCACCCCATTCAATGCCCTGATGTTTCTTGGGAAGAAAGTGTACTCAAATGCATTTGTTCTAGCATTATAATATAAGATAAGAAAAGAGTTTTCGTCCTTATCTGAGCGTTGTATTAGATTTAGATAGATGTTGTGTTGGATTTCTAAATTAGAAATTAGGCCCTTATGTATTATTACTACGTTACACTTTGCCCTTCTGTCCTCTGATCACACTCTAGTGTTTCTAGGTTCAGCGATTGTGTTGTATCTCTTAAGTATTTAATGGCATCGCTTTGTTTACAAAACGCTTGCACTTCGCCAATGTCTGTTGTGTGTCTATGTGTAAATGTGTGTGTGTAGGCAGGCCCCACGAGAGGGGGGTACAGCCGGTACGCCGTACCGGGGCCCATAAGAGTTTAGGGGGTCAATGAATATTAAATTAATTTTAAAATTAAATTGGCAATTACGCAAGTATCTTTTAATTGTTGCAATAAAGCTAAGAGGAGATGCCCCAAAACCTCTTACAATCTCACGTGGCGCTGGGGGCCCTTAATTTTGGTATTCTTTGAATGTGTATTTGAACATTTTGTTAAATTTGCAAAGAAGCCTCTAGTTGTAATATAGGGCCTATTTATTTTCGATAGCATTTAGGATCTCTTTTTTATTATTTTTCTCCAGAGACACTTGCAAATATAGACATATGAGCCCTACAGGTTTACAGTTCTCCCTGTTAGCTTAGTAGCATAGGCAAGGGGTCGACAACCTAAAGCACGCGTGCCAGACATGGCTCACAGAGCGATTTTAGATGGCACGCGAGAGACCTCCAAAAGGTGTTTCTTGTTGATTTTTTTCAATAATTGAATAAGGAGGCGCTAACTGTTGAAGCCGACGTTTCTAAATGGCGAGCAATCTTACACGTTCATTCAATTTTAAAACACTTAACTACTTGTAATTTCCTAATGTATGCCATATATTAAAATAGATGGAGATGAGTTTTATAAATAAAGACAAGACTTTTAAATTTATGGACTCTTGTTTTCATACCACATAAAGTCTGACTGGATTTATCGATATACAAACATCTTGGATTTGGATCTTTTTTTTTTAAGTGGAGGGATAATGACCATTTAAAATGCAGTAAGTTGAATTTTAAACAAATAAACGCTAGATTCGCATAAAGAAAAAATAATTAAAAAGTAATATTAGTTTTTATTGTAAAAGAAGGGAAATAATTAACCCGTTTTGTGTATTTTTTTTTTGCTCTAATATGTCCAAAATGTTTTATATTTTTCTGTAATAAAAACATTAACGGCTCTTACAACTATAATTTTAAAATTTATCAAATTGTGTAAGTTAGTTGAAAAGTATGCAAATATTATATGACTAAAGAATTTATAATAAAATGTGTACATTTTAAAACATTACATTAACTACCAAGTTTGTATGATTACAATGTCTCTATACCGCTCAACGATAATGTGGAAACTCCATAGTTCGCGTATTAATAATTTAAGAGAATAATTATCTCAGTAAAACTAAGATCGAAACATAATTAATGTATAGCAGGTGCCATAAATATCCATATTTCGAATCACGATAACTAAATGATAATTTATGCGATAATTAACTATCAAAATGTGAAAGTTTAGTAATAAAATTGTGTATTTGGTGTAAATGCAAATACATTTAATAGGATGATAACCAGGAACTCGTTTTTTTTTTAAAGTTAATTATTAAACGCTGTAAAGATTTTCTCTGTACATCTCGTTTTAGGCCTCTATCTTGCTACGGCGCTAAATAAATATTATTATTTGTAATTTGTTAAAAATATAATAGAGCAGGTTGACTTTCGGGCTGAATGATTTAAAAATCCTAGTTTGGCACACTATTAGCAAAAGTTTGCCGACCCTTGGCCTAGGCCTAAATACTCTATGTCGCTGCATGTCGGTACTAGTATGGCAGTCAAACTAGTTAGTCGATCCTTTTACACTTTAATGATTTCCTGTGCGGTAGTTAAGAGGAGAGATTGAAGGTATCATCATTTCAGACAAATGTATTGACAATTTAAAACACATTTTTGGGTCATTTAACAAAATGTATTTTGGGAAGAGTTTGTAAAAAACAACAACTAATCTATGTGTGTGTGTGTGCATTTGTGTATCTGTTTGTCTGCGTGAGTGAATCTATGAGTGTATGTTCCTTTGTATATCCACATGTGTCATTGTGTCCGTCCTTTTGTGTGTATTTGTCTCTGTGTGTGTGTCTTTTGTATGTATTTGTGTGTGTGTGTGTCAATGTATGTATTTGTGTATGTGTGTGTGTCCATGTATGTATGTGTCGATGTGTGTGTGTGTGACTTTGGTATGTATTTGTGTGTGTCAATGTATGTATTTGTGTATGTGTGTGTGTCCATGTATGTATGTGACGATGCGTGTGTGTGTCTTTTGTATGTATTTGTGTGTGTGTGTGTGAGTCTATGTATGTATGTGTCTATGTGTGTATTTTGTTTGTCTTTGTGTGTGTGTGTGTGTGAGTCTATGTATGTATGTGTGTGTGTGTCTTTTGTATGTATATGTGAGTGTGAGAGTCTTTCTATGTATGTGTCTATGTCTGTGTTTCTCTCAATTTGTGTGTGTGTCTGTCTACGTCTGTGCTCTATAAATCTTTGATCTCTAGAAACAATCCCCGTATAAGGCTCAAAGAGATTTCCTCTTGATGATGACTTTTAAAGACTATGATTTTCTCAACATAACAATTATTATTATACATAGTTTGTGTATGTTTAAACGGTTTAGAGGGTAAGGGGGGGGGGAAGGGGGCGGTCTTATCGACACCTAGTTGTAGAACTGCACTTTTTTAAAAATATCTTCACCGGTTTCAAAACTGTTTACCCCTTTATGATACAATGATACATACGAACGAGGGGGGAAGGGGAGTGCCCACCCATTTTCAAGGCCCTTTTCATATACAAGGGGCACGGTGGCCGTGGAGCAGCGCATTCTGCTGGCGTACCGAAGGTCCTGGGTTCGAATCCTGGTGCATGCTAGAATGGATTTTTTTCCCGGGTCTAGAGTGTGTCCCTGAGTCTACCCAGCTCTGATGGGTACCTGACCTCAGTCGGGATAAAGTAAAGGCGGCTAAGCATAGGGCTGGCCAACACAATCACCTAGTATGCCGTAGCCACAGAAACTGGTGAACGCTGCTTCATCGGCCCTATGGATCAGCCGGACGGGTAATTATTTACTTTTAGTTATTCATTATACACAGGCCTGATGAGAATTTCAATTTTTTTTTATGGAAATGTATTTTCTGTGCAACTAAAATTCTACCAACGCCCCTGCACATTCTGTGCTGTGATAATGAAAGGGTACGGTCTTTGTATGTGCGTGGTGTCGTTATGCCCTATGCTGGGCTGCAACACAATTGTGTGCCAACGTACGAGTGCCTATGGGCCTAGTTCATGCCCCCCCCCCTCCTTTGAATCTTCTCCAAAAAACTAGTTAATGTGGAGTACATAATAATCATAATAATCATCGAATAGAGAACCTTTTGTTCGGGTGTAGACGCCATTGTGCCTCCTTGCATACAATCATCTCCGTTAGCTTCGGGGTTTGTTTTTTTCTTCTTGTGTCTCATTCAACTTCTGAAAACCTTGCTTTTCAGTGCTTTAGGGCTAAATTATGTAAACATCTTGGAACGTAATGTGTAATTTGGTAACGTTAGCCTACTAACTATTCTAGTCCTATTACCATTCTATTACTAACTATTCTAGTCCTATTACCATTCTATTTCTATTACTAACTATTCTAGTGCTGGAGTACCGAAGGTCCTGGGTTCGAATCCTGATGCATGCTAGCATTTTTTTCCCCAGGTCTGGAGGGTGTCCCTGAGTATACTGACAATATTAAAGTGAAGGCGGCTGTGCATAGTGCTGGCCACACGATCACCTAGTATGCCGTGGCCACAGAAACTGGCGAACGCTGCTTCACTGAGCTTCCCACCCTGTCCCCTTAGTGATATAAAGCTAGAATAAAATTCCCTCATTTAACTGATTTGTCGAACGAAAGGTTGTCTCAGCATTTCTGTGTCCCATCATTATAAGCTAAAATGAAAGCTTGTGTAGCTTTTGCTCAGTATCCAACGACGTGGAAAGTGCACCTGTCGCTGTTGCAGAAGGCGCATATTCCGTTGTAGTGTATTTGGGGCACTACAGGCAAGTGCGACACATTGAGATGGGTTGGTGAAGGGCGCACACTTCGCTCTTCACAGCCCTCGCCTCAGAATTGGCGTCACTAAGTCTCGACTATTGTGTGGCAGGCAACTCGTGTGTTTTATATTTTACTTATTTGCTAGTAAAGATGATAAATCCTTTAAGTGGGTCACGAAGCCAGAGGATAAAAATAACTGGATCACGAAATAGGAAAAAAAAAGGAAACGTTACCTTAAAAGACTTTATTCGCTGTCATCCAGTCCCGATAACTCGAGAAATACCGCAAGAAAGCACAACATTTTTCATTGTTACTTCCCTTTGATGTATATGATACCACTGGGCTATATATAATATATGGAGTGCTCTATCATTTAAATTGTAGGAGAAAATGCGGACTTTAAAATATAGATAAGTGCACTGTATGGCACGCCAGTCGAACGCGCTGCCGCTTGTCAAGACCACCGTATTTACGATGGTCTTGCGCTAGTCCACCGTGTCCCATAAGGATGTAAATGTAGAGCTTATAAAATAATTTCATTGTTATTGCCACAAATAAACACCTGGCCCCAACCAAACTATTTAGGTCCCCTATATCTATTATCTAGCCTATTATTATCCATTTTTCTTTTTATGTATTTATTGATAAAATGATCTATTGTTCTATTGATCAGCTAAACTATTGATCTTTCCATCTATTGATTTGTTCATCTATTTGATCTGTACTTCTATTGATGTATAGATCAACCCCTCTTGTGCCGAATCAATCACACTGCATGGAATCCCACTCGAGGAGGTGCAGTCCTTTAACTACCTGGGGAGTATCATTGACCAGCAAGGAGGAACAGTTGCAGGCGTCAAGGCAAGGATAGGCAAAGCAAGAGCCGCCTTCATCCAACTCAAGAATATATGGAACTCCAAAGAGCTGTCCCTAGATACAAAAATTAGACTGTTCAACTCTAATGTTAAGTCAGTCCTGTTGTATGGCGCGGAAACTTGGAGAATGACAAAAGCTACCACTGGCAAAGTCCAAACCTTCATCAACAGTTGCCTCAGAAGGATACTCCAGATCCGCTGGCCTGACACCATAAACAATACCGACCTCTGGCAAAGAACCTGCCAACGCCCTATAGAAGAGGATATCAGAAGAAGAAGATGGGGTTGGATAGGGCACACCCTGCGCAAGCCGCCAACCAACATCACCAGACAGGCACTCAAGTGGAACCCGCAAGGCAAGCGGTTAAGGGGCCGCCCAAGGAATACCTGGCGACGCGACCTTGAGGCAGACACAGAAAAGATGGGGTACAGCTGGACTCAATTGGAGAGAATGGCCCAGGACAGAGGACTCTGAAGATCTGTGGTTGGCGGCCCATACCCCAGCCCGGGGGTGACGGGCAATGATGATGATGATGATGATGATGATATATATTTATTTTATCTCTTTTATCCATTTTATCTATTTTATCTATTTATTTTATCTATTTATTTTATCTATTTATTTTATATATTTTATCTATTTATTTTATCTATTTATTTTATCTATTTTATCTCTTTTATCTCTTTTATCCATTTTATCTCTTTTATCCATTTTATCCATTTTATCTATTTTATCCATTTTATCTATTTTATCCATTTTATCTATTTTATCCATTTTATCTATTTATTTATCTATTTATCTATTTTATCTATTTTATCTATTTTATCTATTTTATCTATTTTATCTATTTTATTCATTCTATTTTATCTATTTATTTATCTATTTTATATCTTTTATCCATTTTATCTATTTTATCCATTTTATCTATTTATTTATCTCTTTTATATCTTTTATCCATTTTATCTATTTTATCCATTTTATCTATTTATTTATCTATTTTATATCTTTTATCCATTTTATCCATTTTTATCTATTTTATCTATTTATTTATCTCTTTTATATCTTTTATCCATTTTATCTATTTTATCCATTTTATCTCTTTTATCCATTTTATCTCTTTTATCCATTTTATCTATTTTATCCATTTTATCTATTTTATCTATTTTATCTATTTTATCCATTTTATTCATTTTTATCTATTTTATCTATTTATTTATCTATTTTATATCTTTTATCCATTTTATCTATTTTATCTATTTATTTATCTATTTTATCTATTTTATACATTTTATCCGTTTTATCTATTTTATCTATTTATTTATCTATTTTATATCTTTTATCCATTTTATCCATTTTATCTATTTATTTCATCTATTATATATATTTATTTTATCTCTTTCTCTGTTCATATGTTCGTCTATTTATCTATTTTCATATGTTTATAGTGTCCTTTTTTTCTTTTTATCTATATTCTTATTATCTTTTTTTTTCTAACCTCCAACTCCTGTTCTATTTCTCTATTTCTATCTCTCTCTCCCCCTCTCATTGTCTCTTTTGCTCTCTTTCTCTCTCTCTCTCGTCTCTCTCTCTCTCTCTCTCACACACACATCGTATTGTCGTGGTAAAGAAAAGCTCGAGTTGTAATCATGCTAAAACACACACAAGCAGACTACTGAGGTGAATCTCCCCCTGTCCCACATCTCGGCGGACTGCATGACAACCATTAAATACTAGCTGCATGTGTTATATTATATTATTGAAAAAATTGCATGACAACCATTATACTAGCTGCATGTGTTATATTATATTATTGAAAAAATATGAGAAAATGGTAAACATAGTTGAAGATTGAAAGAAAGGATGACCCAGGAAATGAGTCCCGTCCCCCGCCCGCCCTCTCCCCCCTCCCCCCCCCCCCTTCCCGTAGCAAGCATTATAATAAACTCAGATAAACATAAGGACAAAAACACTTTCCTTACCCCTTATGCGAGAACAAATGCATACTCTTTCTTCCCGAGTGGCATTCGGGCATGGGATGGGTGGCCTGAACAAACCAGGAAAACCAGAGTAACTTAACATCATTGAAAACATTAATAAAGATGCAAGACTAGACTCGGACCACGGATGAGCGTAGGACGCATTAATCTTATTTATAGAAGGAGCGTCTGTTATATATAGGCCTAAGATAAGATCATTATCATAAAAGATGACATAATGATGCTAAAAAAACGAAAATAAAAAATACTACATAAAAAAAAAAAAATGTAAGGCTATTTGTCTATGTAACTTCACAGAACACACACCTTTATACTATTAGTTCTCTCTAAGGCGCTTTAAAAAAAAAAAGGACCCAGTAGCAGGGCCTACCTATAATAAAAAATTATTGTTATCCAACTGAATGAATAAAATCTCTCCCAGAGGCTATGCAATTTAGTTTGAAGTTTGAAGTAATTCACAAATGTTAACCCCCCCCCCCCTTCTCTCTCTCTTTCTCCTCCGCCTACCGCAGTATATTACTCAGCGCCCCCTCCCAACCACTTTGACCTCGCCTCCCGAAACGCGCACCGGTGTTTTAAAAAAAAAACTGCCTCTTTTCATCTCTCCTTCTCCCATCCCCACCCCTCTTTCCCCCATTTTCTTGTGTCCAAGTAATAGAAATTGAAGTATAAACGACTGATTGGATGAATATATATAGTTGTTTTTTTTAAAAAGGGCCTTGAGTGCTCCACGTTCCCCTAGCCCCCACACACGTCTGGCCTTGCCTCCCCCACTCTCTTTCGCCTTTATTGATGACCCCTCCCTCCCTGCAACCACATGCTTATTTCTACCCCTTATCCCCCCGCCCCAGCGGCCACAATGCGTTTGTTAAATGCAGGTCTTGTCGCCAACAGGTATTCTTCCCCCCCCCGTTCCCCACCTCTCTCCCCCTTTTCCACCTCTCTGTTCGAGTCGCCTCGCTCCAGCGACATGTCACGTGGGAAGAAGGGGCAGAGAACTCCTAATACAGCAAAAATAAAATGTTGACTTCTGTTAGTTCTTAGGCACACACCGGGACTTCTCTGTCGTCTGCTAACTAATTATAATTTTCATTTTTTTTTTAAATATTTCAAATCTTTTTTTTATTTGTGTGTAAACGTATGTTCCATATAAATAGTAGTGTATAGTGTGTATTAAACCAGCATTCGTATTATCTGATTGTAGTGTAAATGGATTTTTAATTCAAATTGTGCATTTGTGGGATTTCTAAAACAATAATAAGGTAAAATTTTCACGTGATTTTCAATCATTTTCTTTGATTTATCTTAGTTAGGTCTATAATAAGTCTATATTCTATACTCTCTATTCTATTTTCTATAATACTTTAGACTTGATCTCTTAAGTCTATAATAATCTATGTTTAAATGTGTGTGTTTTATATTAAATGTAGCCTAAGCCTGATAGAAACTTTTCGATGAATTGAAAATAGATTATTAAATACTAAGTGCAAGAAAATGTTACCAAAGTGTGGAACTTGTATGTATATTATATTTGCACAGCGCACACAATTTTATTTTTTTACAAGTGTATAACTAGATCTTAGATCTAGATCTATACAAATAACTGCCTTGGGGCGCTATTTGTTGACATTCCAGATAGCCTAATACTATTCATAAATTGAAATCAAACCCGCTAAACCTGTATTATTAATATATTTGTTTGTACCTGAGGCTCTTAGGTAGGACATACCTGGGTATCCCTATCTCTAAAACGTATCACTCCTCGATATGTGTAAAGATTGTTTAGGCCACATAATCCCTATAGTATGTCGTTTGATTGCTGATCTAAAATAGATTATTCTTGTTTTTGTTAACCAAATTATTTTACGCTGTTTTATCCATTCTTGTTGGGGCAAGGTTGGGAAAATTTGCGTTCGGTTGGCGTACGAAGGTCGTGGTGAAAACGAGGATATTTTTCCCGTGTCGCTGAGTCTGCCCTGCTCTGATGGGTAGCCTACCTGAGATCAGTTCGGGTAATGTAAAGGCGGTTGGGCATTGTGCTGGCCACACAGGCCCTAATATGCCGAGGCCACAAAAACTGGTGAACGCTGCTTCATTGGCCCTATGATCAGTTTGGCCAGATGGGTAGCCCACTTTACAGTCCATTCTTGTGAAATTCAGAAACTTTTCTAACCCTTAGCAAGTTTTTTTTCTAAACTTACCCAAACCGTGTGAACATTGAGACCAAAACGACTTATAGTGTGCTGCTGTAGGCCTAAGTAACATGGCGTTTACTTTGGGGGTAAACGCCATGGTAAACGGGTTGTGATTCACCTATGATTCTAATATTCTGCCATTAATATGCGCTATTAAATTAGCGTTGCGGAACATGTGCTCCGAAGGATGCAAGATACCTTGTTCAGAAAATACCTGACATCTTCCCCATCCATTCCCCTTCCGGGTATCCCAGCCATGTCGGGAATGTGTGTGTGGAAACATGATAATATCCTGTTTGTCTGGTATTTCAGTCTGCTGAAATGACGAACTGTCCGGTTAAAAAAAAAACACATGGCAACCCTATTTGAATCTTTGTAATTTTCTGTATTTTAAACTTTTAAAATCCCCATTACTCCAACATTAAAAATTTAACTATAGAAAAATTACTTCGCATTCAAAAAAATGATTTATAAATCCATTTTCTGTTCCACATAAGAAAATAAATAGCGTAGGCTTATTCAATAATTATAACACTGCTTCCTCTCCGCTCTCTCGTGTTATTGAGCGCCAAGTTATTACAAGTACATGTCTATTATAATATTGATATTCTACGCATTAATATTATATATTTTGTAACAAAAAAAAAGCAAAACAACCTTGCTAGTTATTAAATGGTTTAGATCTATACAAATACGTTATACCGGTTTTGATGCCGGAGCTATTATAAACTAAAACATCCGTAGCGTATCGGACCCCCTCCCTTTTCTCCTCCGGTCTCTCCCAACACACACTGCTCCGCACCTTTACACTAATGTTACAATGGGCTTTTGTATGTGCTACCTGACTTGTAGAGCCTACAGTGATTGAACTATTTTCAAAACAAGGTGAAATCCGTTCACTTCTTATCAGAATTTATATATCTAAAACAAAAAATAGCCTTGCGAAGAGAAAGATGAGTCATTTGTATTTCTGTACGGAGCATGGTGGCTCTTAGCGCTCTCGGCTGTCACACCGACGGTCCCTGGTTCGAATCCTGGTGAATAGGACATCATTTGATGTGTAGATGTCGGTTGGGAATAGTGCCGGCCACACAATCCCTCAGCAGGAGGTGGCCACTGAAATCTGTGAACTCTTTGTCTCGAGTGTCTCAAAGATCCCTCTAACGATGGATCTTATTGGTCCGATAGGAATAATTTTACTTTACTTCTGTAACACTTGAGAACAAAAATGCACAGGCCATACAGGTTTTCTTTTGCAGTCGTTGATGTATTGGTGGGGCATTTTTACCATGGTCCACACCAGGGGTAGGCAACCTTTTGATAATAGTGTGCCACAGTGGGGATTTATAATTGATTCAGCTTGCCAACAGCCTAAAAGTCATCCTGATCGTGCCTTATTGGGGGAATCTTCCGCGTGCCATTGAAAAATCGCTCTGCGTACCAAGTGGGCCTATGGCACGCGTGCCGTAGGTTGCCGACTCCTGGCCCACACCATCAGCTCCGATGAATAAAACAGTTTGGTACTAAATGGGATGTGTGTGTTCTATAAAGCCCTACTTTACGATCTCTTACAATTCTGAAAAGGCAGTGGGGCCTACAACATACTAATCATAGGAACATTTTACCACCTGGTCCTCCACCCACTCCACACGATTCGACCCTGCATTACACAGACGTGTTAAGGGTCATAAGGTCCTCATCAACCCCTCTCTCCCTTTCCACTTCCCACAAGTACACGCCAGTGTGTCACTGTGAACCCCCCCCCCCCCCCCCCCCACAAAGACCGTCACAAACACAGGTCCATTGAATTCGTTCTCAGCACAGAGAGATAAACGTCGTCAAGTTTTTTTTTCTGGCATTCTTTCAGTTTTCATTGCTATATGGGGGGGGGGGGGGAGTGTGGAGATAGCACCCCTCCCCCACCCACCCCGGGGTCCCAACTGCCACCCAAGGCCCCTACAGGAAAACGAATCCTACAATGTATTGTTGGATTGTTGGGCAAGCGACGGAATGTCCCAATGGATTGAAAATAGATGCAAAATTCCACGCTAAGACTTTTATGCCTGTTTTATTTTTTTTATATACATCCTTGCTAAGATGGACATTTTTTATCACTAGCATTATTTTGCTTAGTTCTTTAAAAACAAGAGCAGGCCTAGTGTTAGAGCGAAACAAACGTAAAGTATCTTGAATGTCTGTAGAGAACGGTGTCTGTGCAACCAATTTATTTCGACGACACACTAGGGGATTGTGTGGCCAGCACGACATCGATGGACTGCGTTTCGCTGCGACCGACGAGGTCCTGGGTTCGAATCCTGGTGAAGGATAGGATTTGTTTCCAGCTCTGATGGGTACCTGACTTTAGTTTGGGGTAACGTAATTGCGACTGGGCATTGTACTGGCCACGCAATCCTATAGTATATACATTGACCACAAAAAATATGGTGAATGCCGCTTCACCGGCCCCACTGATCAATTTGGTCCTATGGGATACTCCCGGAAAATATAGATTAGAGAAGGATTGATAGATGGGGAGACATCCCCCTCCCCCGCCCCCTCTTATCTTCTTTCGCTCCTCTCTTACACACACGCGTGAACCAATAGAACATGGACGGAAATAGAGGGATGGAGAGAAAAAATAAACACTGGAGAGGGAAGCACACACAGTTAAAGTCGGGAGTAGAAGGAGGGCGCATCTTAACGCAGATGAGGGGAGGTCAGGGTTTGATTTGGGGCGTGGTGGATGGGGGGGAGTTTTGCGACCCCCCCAATTTGTTTCTTGTTCTTTTTCTTAAAGGATGTTTGTTTTCCATTACATCAAGGGCTAATGTTTTTTGAATTTGAAAACCTCTTTGGAGAGAAACCAGTAAAAGAAAAAAAAAAAACACTTCTGTTTATAAACACACGCTCGTCTGAAGAAATGTTAGGATAAGGGGGAGGGCACCCTTAGGAATATTGCTCTTTATTTTGTTCTTTCAACCGAGCGGAACGCCGAAACGGTTGGTGAAATAGTCAACTATATCATTGACCAGTTCCCCCCCCCCCCCCCCACAGTGTAGCGTTTCTCATTCCCTGCTGGTTTTCTGTTAGTACCGGTGATGTAACAGGGTCAAGCTTGACCGACCAGCGACCCCTTCTCCGTCCTGTGTGTGTTGTTTTTTTTTTTACTGTAGGGGCCTCCTACACACGAGTGAATAAAACGAGCCGGCTCCCTCCTCCCCCCCCCCCCGCCCTTCATTTTTACCCCCCCCCCCCCGCTTCCCCACAGTCAGTAGTATTTGCTCACAGTAATTCACTCAAAACGTCTTCAGTTGATTTTGGATCGAACGTATAGAATGTTGGCACACTTTTATCAAAAGGTTGCCGAGCCCTGTAACTACTATATTTATTAACATGTATTTCTTAACTAGTCCTCCGAACCGGCTAAAAGTTATGTTTACATGCACTCTAACTACTCAAGCAGTTATAATGAGATTGACCGCAACAACTAAAAAAATTATATTTTTCGTATACGACACGAATTTAAAAGTGAAGGAATTTGTTATTTGCCCATAGACTATAATATACATGGACCACTTGCTCTATTTTTAGAGCTTATATCAATTTTTTTCCGTGCGCAACCAATAAGGCTGTCTTAAATTACTTCTACGCTCCTCGTTGTTTCTTAAATGTTTCCGCTTTATACAACTTTCGATTTTAATTTTAATTTTTCATTGAGAAAATAGAAGTGATTCAATAAAACGGAAGTGCAAAGGAAACAACGAATCGGAAATTCCGAAAATCAGTGTTTCGAGTCATCATATAGCAGAAATACTAAAGCAAGCGGTCCATGTATATTATAGTCTATGATTTGCCCTCTACAAAAAAAATTACTTGTTAAAACCATTACCCATTATAACAATTTAAAAAATGCCCGCTATAAATTAGGCCTACTACGCAAATTAAAACGTGAATATATTTTTTTCTATTCATTCATAAAGTACACTAGCAAACATTGAAGCAAAGTTAATTTAAAATGAATACGCAAAGTTTGATGACGTCATAAAAAAAAGATAGCTAGCTATCGCAATCTCAATATATATAAACAAACAAACAAACTCACGGTAATTATATGGGCCTATGTTGATATGATATATGATATGATATGATTGGCGTCTGTAGGCATATTATTATTATGAGTACTAATTTTTTCCTTGATTACTGGATAGAAATCAGTCTACTGTATGTGTGAATAGGCCCACTTATCCATTCTTTGGTTACTGGAAAGAAATCTACTATACTATTGCACCATCGAAGAGGCATAGACCTACAGAAGAAACGAATCGGATCTTAATCTTTTCGTAACCTTTGACCCCCACGACTTTTGACTCGTTTCATCGCCACCCCGATTGATTCCACTGTATCCATGGCAACGTTGTGGGCACGCACACGTGTGTTTGTGTATGTGTGTTCAAACGGAATAACTGATAAAAAATGACTCCGCGACTAGGCGTGTTATGAATTTTTTATTTTTTAGATTTTTGTTCATTAGATTAAAAAAAAAAGCATTGCACACTCGAATGACCGTTGGCCGGTTACTGGCCCTTATGGTCACTTGACGTTTATGAATATTTTGACCTCGCAACTAGGAATGTGTCACTGACTGTCACTACTCCCTCCTCCCCCCTAGCCTTGATTTTCCTTTTAAGGCACTCTAATGGCGAGGTTGAAAGGGGGGGGGGGACCAGGGCAAGTGAAGGCCCCTACTGTTGCAACTAATTTTCGTTTTTAGTTTGTTTTTCTTAGCATTAAAAGCTTCTAATGTTCGGGTGTTTCCTGTTTACTCACAGAAATGTGTGTTTTTATATAAACGAGCAGCCATGGAAGCTGTTTATGCACGCCCACCCCGCTTCTTTAGCTAAAGGATACGTGTTTTCTCCCCCAGCCCCATACAAGTAGTGCCTTAAAGATCGACGGATCACACGTACCAACTCTACAAACTCACACACACACGATTTATTACAACTGTCAAGGGAGTGAGACTAGTTGTCAGTGGGCGCAGGTCGGCAAAAACAATGTGAAGGAAGCGGGCAGCAGAGCAAGAATTTTGTCTTGAGTGACATGACACTGACAGTAAAATGGAGGCCAGGCTGGTGACCCACTTCCTGCCCTGCCCCTCCCCCCGTCTTCTAGCTTTTGTATAAAGCTTACACTTTTATTTTCTTTCTCAATCTGTTTACATTTAGATTCCAAAGTTAGATCCATGATGTAGAATTACTATGGATCGCTGATTGCTCCCCCCCCCCCCAATTTAATTTGAATTTTACATAAAGAAAAGCATAGAGATTAAATAAAACGGAAGTGTACAATGCAAAAGGGAATCGGGAATTCCAAAAAGACATCCGAGTCATCAATTAGCAAGCGGTCTTTGCTGAAACGGTTCCTTACATAGGATGTATGTTCAGGGGTCAGAATCCTTTTGATAATAGTATGCCGAAGTAGGATTTCTAATTCATTCAGCGTGCCTAGATCCTAAAGTCACCCTGCTCTAATACTAAATTTCTTGTCTGAAGAGATTTTGCTTTTTTTTTTTTACTCTTCCGCGTGCCATTGAAAATTGCTCCGCGTGCCAAGTCTAGCACGCGTTTCTTAGGTTGCCGGTCCCTGTGGTAGTATAAGATACAAGGGTAAAGCGCAAGATAATATCGGTAACGTGTAGCATTATATAAGACAACACAATTTCGAGCTCGACTCAAACTGCTATTAATACACCGCTCGCCCCCCTTCACTTTTTATGCCCTCCCCTAGCGCCAAGAAAAGATACACTGAAAATAGAGTGAAACCCTACCTGAATATCAACATGACATAAAACAATTCTATAAAACGCCCTCAACACATAAAAAACAACAACACCGAGTTCTATTATTGTAATCTGAAGTAAGCTTTGCATTTCTACATCTACATAAATATGCATGATATGTCTATCTCTCTCTCTCTCTCTCTCTCTCTATATATATATATATATATATATATATATATATATTATATATATATATATATATATATGTATATATATATATATATATATATATATATATATATATATATATATATATGGCAGTCTGTCTGTCTGTATGCCTAACTGCCTGTCTCTCTGTCCGTCTGTCTATCTTTCCATTTATCCATCTATCTGCCTATGTATGTATCTATCTATCAATTTGTATGTGTCCATATGTCCGTAAGTCTGTATGTCTACTTTCACCTTTTGCCATGCTTCTACTATATCTGGCGTTCGATGGTCTAACTCAGGCGTCAGCAACCTACGGCACGCATGCCAAACTTGGCACGCAGAGCGATTTTTTTCAGTGGCACCGCAAGACTACCCCCAAATATGCAATTCTGGTCTCTTCTACAAGAAATTGAGAGCTTTAGCAAGATGACTTTTATGCCGTTGGCAATGAATTAGAAATTCCATTCTGGCACATTATTATCAAAAGGTTGCCGACCCCTGGTCTAGCTGTCAGAGCGTTTGATCTGCGACCCGTGTTCAATTTCACGCCTTCGTTTTTTTTATTTTATGCGAAAGTTAAGGCTACTCTAATTTGATAGATAGCCGTGGTCAGCTAAAACGTCTTCCGCTGAAAAGGCCCACACAAGATGACCATTAGGGAAGTTTACTTCTTTTATGCTTAGATTTGTATGTTGTTTATTTTTTTGTTTTACTATACTCTCTCTTTCTCTTTCATTTGGTATCAAATTGATTACTCTCGTGCGTGCTTACTGTCAGCCATAAAACAAGTTGTTATTGTAGCATACCTTCTCTCTCTCTCTCTCTCTCTCTTTCTGCCCCTCTCTCATTCTCACTGTCTTCCGTATGTCCAACCAAGACACAAATTTATGTTTACTTCCAATGCGATTTATATTCCTCCTCCAGATGTCACGAGGGGGGAGGGGCGTTTTATTTATGTATTTATATAGCTATATATGTCTTCATGTGAACACGGGATTTACAGCCACAAATCCAATGTGGACATTTAATTTTGTGTAGTGGGTTTGGGTCTGAGACCCTCTGTTCAGTCCTCTCTAACTCGATCCTGGTCTTTTTAAAGATAAAGATTACTGTTGATACTGCGGCATTGCTTCTTAATTTGTTAATAAAAGCCACACAAACACACGCAAAGAAAAGTAATGCGATTAGCCTAAGGTGGGGGTGGGGTGCTGTCTATGCATATGTGTTGTTCTTATCAGAGAGGACCCTCCTCCGCGCCCCCCACCTCACCTTGCGCCCTTTCTTGCCCTCTTACACGTCATTCTTTGGTCCAGTAGGCTACCATTCCTTGATTATTGAACAAAGTGTTGATTTGATAAACTCAAGAATGATGTCAATCATGTTTATTCATTCTATGTTTGTGAGAGAGAGAGAGAGAGTGTGAGAGAGAGAGAGAGAGCGAACATAACAAATATATTTTAATATATAAGCACAAAATTTGATGATGCAGATTCGACCTTCCATTGGCTCTAATCACGAGATGATACAATATCCGCCTAGTTTGAAACTCACAATTTCCCCACTTCTGCGTAGTTGGAAAAAAAAAGGGGGGGGGGACTCACTCGCAGAACCCGCCCAAATGGACCATGCGTCAGCTCGACACTGCCCGCGGCGAATGAAGGGGCGGGTTGGGAGGGGGCGGTGATAATTACCATGTGATCACAGGATAATCACTTCATCCCTCCAACCTTCCAACTGCCATTAACTCTGACGGTCACAGTGACATGCAGTTCAGTGACAAATTCGCATCTGTAATCTTGACGAAAACAAACCTCCCTGTACGCTTGTGATCGTGGAGAAAGATTGTTGTTTTTGTTTAGTCCCCGACCACCAACCGGATTTATTTATGTTTATGTATGCGATGTCACATGCATTGCATTGGGAGAGCATTGTAAGTGTGTGTGTGGTTGTGTTGTTGTTGGGGTGTGTAGGATGAGCTCATGTTGTCAGCACCATTACCTTCAGGTCACTACGACCATTGTGGTGGCGGTAAATATGACTATATTGCAACCGAAGACACACAACTTTTAATACCATAAGACAACTTGCAATCAGAGATAGTTAGCAATCCAAGTGAACATGCAATCCTAAAACAATATTTGCACACATAAGACAGCTTGCGCCTATAAGACAGCTTGCACCCGTAAGACAGCTTGCACCTATAAGACAGCTTGCACTCGTAAGACAGCTTGCATCTATAAGACAGCTTGCACCCGTAAGACAACCTGCGATCGAAATAAACACGCAATCCTGGGACAAAAAAGACAAACCGCAATGCAAGACATTTGCAATCGAAGAGTACTTGCAATATTTAGACAACTTGCAAGCCTAAGACAGCTCGCAACCCCAGGACATTATCAACCTAATATATGAGGTAGCGCAGGATTTAATAAGTCTTGATACAATTCAATATATATAATACACGCAAGAATCACTGTAAATCTGGCAAGGATAAGTTAGCCAAATTTACCATTGCCAAAAGTACCGTTTTGATAAATTTGCCGAAATTGCCGTTGCCGAAATTACCTTGCCGAATTTACCGAGCACCACCCACATACATACGCACACAATTACATTAAAAAAACAACAACATTCACCATTCTCGCCCTTTGCCTCTAAAGTAAAAAAAAAGCGCGCGTTTGTGTCTGGTGGAAAGGGCGTCGATCCATAACAAGAGCCGAGTCACTCCCCACCGGCGAGGCAGACAAAAAAAATAGGGAGATGACAGCTCGGAAAGGCGCTGGTTGCGCAATGATTTTAATCCGTCTGCCTATGACAGGGGCGGTGACTGGAAATAACACACTAGACTATAAGGAGAAGGAGACTATGGGAATGTTTTTGAAGCAACAAAATAATCGTGTGTTTTTTGTTGCTACATTTCGCGCCCACGGTACATTTTCTTCTGCGCATAATGAAAAAGTGTTGTAATTTCTGAACTTTTCTTATATATAACAGACGCTCCTTCTATTAAGAAGATTATTGCGTCCTATGCTTATCGTGGTCTATCTAGTCTTGGATTTTGATTAGTGTTTTAAATGATATTAAGTTACTGGTTTTCCTGGTTTGTTCAAGCAACCCATTCCGTGCCCGGATGCCACTCGGGAAGAAAGAGTACTTGAATGCATTTGTTCTCGCATAAGGGATAAGAAAATTGCTTTTGTCCTTGTGTTTATAAAATCGTTGTAACAGATTGTTATTGTGTTATTGTATTTCTAAGTTAGAATTAATTGCCGTGTGTATTATTACTACTTTAAACTTTGCCCTTCTTTCCTTTAGTGCAGTTGTCGGCAACCTTTTGATAATAGTGTGCAAAAATGTGATTCCCTTTTTATTCAGCGTGCCAATAGATTAAAAGTCATCCTGCATTGGCACTCACTTTCTTGCAATAGATACGTGAATTTTCTTTTTTTCCGAGCCTTCCGCGTGCCATTGAAAGTCGATCTGCTTGCCATGACTGGCACGCGTACCGTAGGTTGCCGACTCCTGCTCTAGTGTCTCTAGGTTTAGTGATTTGACTATTGGTGTCCAAAGACCGCCAGCAACATTCGAACAATGACAGGGTTATAAGCCGTTATAAGCCCTTATTCGTTTTTTTACTAACCAGTCTGCGGGGCAAATAGCGCCATAGATCAATATGCATGTCATGGCTATAAGCATAAGAAGAAAACGTACATTCAAATGTACAATAACAAAAACAAAAAAGGAGCTGGAGCTGAGTGATGGGTCATGGCCAACCATGTGTGGAGCTATGTGTGGGGCCTCACTAGAGTTGTAATAGAACATGGTCTTCGCAAACATGCTTCCAGTAAACATTCCATGATAATAGATAGTAGTTATTCTTTTACGCGTTTTGATTAGTCGGCCATGACGCTCGCTTCTTCTTCTTTTTTTTTAACAGTAGGCCTATACGAAGCACGGGTTAATGAAAAGATAAAACTTCCTGGTTTCAGGGTACTCAGTAAAAGTATGGGATGTGTGGCCAGCACAATGCCCAGTCGCCCTTTTCTTTACTAATACGATCCCCTAATATGCCGTTACCACAGAAACCGGTGAACGCTGCTCCACCGGCTCATGGATATGTTTGATCCGACGGGATATTAGCGGGCTGAGCTATCGGTATACAATCCCCAAAAGTCTTGGGGGGGGGGGGGGAACGAATACAGGATCATCACCAGTTGTTTGTATGTTGTTGTTATTTTGTTCATTACGTATTAGATGGGTGATGGTGTCCTTCAGTCTCACCTTTTACTCTGATACGGTTCAAGGCGACTGGGCGTTTACACAGAAATAGAAGAACGTCGCGTTTCTCTCGTCACTAGGCCTGAAATCGATACCGGTACTTTTCTTTCATTCAACACAATGCAATAGTAGACCTAACGTAGCACGGCATATTAAAAAATAATGTGGAAGGGGCAGGGGGGTAAAGAATGAGCGTCCGTTACATAAACAAGTAACGGGAGTAGGATAGGAGGGGGGGGGGGGGGCGGCTAAGATGTAGCCCAGGGACTATGTTAAGGGTCACTGGATTCGTCATGAGATACGCCCAGACCAACAATTCTCAACTTCGTTATTTCCCATCACTAACATTTGGTGTTTTTGTTATTGTTGGAACTACACTACTTGTGTTTGTTTAAAAACAACAACACTTTGCCAATGTTGACATTTATTATTATGGCGTGTAAAACAATACTTTCGTAGAAACACTAGAGGACAGAAGGGCAAAGAGTAAAGTAGTAATAAGACACAAGGCATTAAACTCTTATGTTAGAAATACAACACAATAACAACGTGTTGCAATGATCAGATAAACATAATGATTTAAAAAAAAACGTTTCGTATCCCTTATGCTAGGACGAATGCATAAAAGTACTCTTTCTTCCCGAGTGGCATCCGGTCATGCGATGGGTTACCTGAACATACAACGAAAACAAGTAACTTAACATCATTTAAAACATTAATACAAATGCAATACCGGACTTGGACCACGGATAAGTGTAGGACGCAATAATCTTCTTTATAGAAGGAGCTTATGTAATATATAAGAGAAGATAAACTGTGTTAAATTTTTCAACGAGGGGGAGATAATGTGGTAAACAGAAGACAAGGGGAAGCAAGTCTTGGATAGGATTCCTGGATGATGGATAGGATTGCTGGAGGTCACGTGTTCAAGCCCAGGATAACGCCATTTTCGTTTTGGTGTTCCCTGGGTATGGAGGGTGTCCCTGAGTATAGCAAGCTCTGATGGGTGCCTGACATTAGTTGAGAGTGGGGGGGGGGGGGGGAGAGGGTAAAGGAAAGGGGACTAGGCGTTGTGCTGGATACAATTCCCTCTGCATACTGGGGCTATATAACGCCTGTGAACGCTGCTCAAATCGCCCCGTCGTCCAATATTGACTGAAAAGGATACTTTATTTATCTACGAAGACTTTTTTTTAAATTTTCATCTGCACAATTAAGAGAAATAATTTTTAAAACAAATTTATTATAATATAATCTAGTCTACTCAACAACAAATAATAACCTGGACATCGCCTTCCTTTCAATTGTTGCCCCTTCCCTCCATCGGCTCTACGCCACTGCAACGCCCACCTGTTGCCCGAGAGCGGTAATCCGTTACTCCACCTGCCTTAAAGAAAGACAGACGCTCTTGGCTCATTTAACAATATGGCGCAAAAAAAAAAGAAAAGAAAAAGTAATAAAAAAAGAAAAGCAAACGGCATTAGAAATGAAATAAGATATTATTTAAAAAACAAAACACCCCCCAAAAAACAACTAGTCTGTTTGTTTCAAGGGAAAAAACAGTTATGAAAAAAGGGTGTTACAGTAACAAAAATAAAAAAAATGACAGGTTTATTTCTGATTTTTTTTTTTTTTTTTTTTTTTTTGCACTGCAGATGAAACTACGCCCCGACTACGCACACGTGCGATTATGGGCCGTCCATATATTACGTCCGCAGCGAAAGTGGAGATCTTATCTTTTACATTACAGACTCTCCTTCTATAAAGAATATTTTTGGGCTAGAGATGTAAGGAATTTTGCGTACGGTTGCGTGCGTGTTTTGTAGATAGCATACATTAACAATTTAAAAATATATTCACTTTCTTACAGGCAGGCTATGTATGGGTCACGTTAAATAGTTGTTTACACGCCTGCACTCATTGCGGCGGGAAAGAAAACGTTGACACCATAAAAAAAAACGAGGATATAACAAAAAAAGGTTGTTCGGTTCCGCGCAAAAAATATATATAGGCTAAACCTTTTTGTTTGTCAACTGTTAAAACTTAAATATTTTTTGTTTATAACGACATTGCTAGCATAGAATTTTAATGTTCAGGCGTTGCCAGCTTCGGAAAATTTTATAGCCTATAATTATTGTGTTACAATATGCTAACGTTTTGTTATAACAACGTTTCAACCTGCGGAATTCTTAATGGTGTTGCCAACTATGAAATTCATTGTGCCAATGTCGCACACTGCAGACCTGCCAACGTCCCAAGACAAAAATGTGTATCGGGGGGGGGGGGGGGGTGCGCACGCACAATTTATGTATTTACAATTGGACGGAAAATAACTAGTACTGTTTGTTATTAAAGCTAAATACTGTCATAAAGGCTATACTCGGCCTATAGTCTATAGCCTAGTGGAAGGCCTAAATAGTACTAGTAACTAGTACTAGTAGGCCTACTACAAATGCTAGTAGCAGGCCTAAACATATCTACCGTATATGGCCTATAACTATAGGCTAGGCCTATGTTGTTTGTTTTTTTTATAAATATTTTCCGTAGTTATTTTAAAATTATTTTGGCGGAGTGTGTGGCCAGTACAATGCCCAGCCGCCTTTACTTTACCCCCCAACTAGTGTCGGGTATCCATCAGAACTGGGTAGACTCAGGGACACACCTTCCTCCAGCAGACCAGTGAACGAATCCCTAGCCTTCATTAGGATTCAAACCCAGGACCCTTGGGTATGCTAGCCGAACGCCCCGCCGTCTCGGCCTCCGTTGCAACATATAGAAAAAAAGAAGAAGGGAAAAAAGACACGACAGAGATAGATGAAAGAAAGAACAAGATTTAAAATCTAAACACAATGAAACGAAAAGGAATAGAAGAAAGAGAAAAGAACGGAGGAAGCAAAACCATAAACAAAGAAGGTAAAGAGAGACAATGAAAAAAAGAGAATAGAAGAAGCAAATTTTAATGCCCCCCCCTCAACCACTACTAATAGAAGGGGAGATAATCCAACTAAAGAAGGGAAGTAATAACCTTTTTTTTTGGTGGTTATTACTTTCAAATGGTGAAATGGGATTAACACCTGGTGTGGGGGGGGGGGGGAAACATCAATTTTATGTTGGTGGGCTCTTCAACTCCGCCTATTAACGGGTGAAAAGTGGCGTTTTTCCTGGTAGGAATTTCGAAATTTTCCCCGGAATTGAGCGCTAATTAGAAATTAGCCTTTCTTTAGTTCTGGTTTGGCGGTCGGCCTGTAAGCTATCTGTACATCTTCGTACATCTGTACATCTAGTAATAGATTTTCCCACAGTGTAGTTGTGTACCTTAATGATAGATTACATGACATTACCATACACCAAGAGCTAGCTATTACTGTGTCAATTCATATATATTTCACCATTGGACTATTGAATGAAAATAAACATCATAACCGTCACCAGAGATTTGCTTGTATACCACTCAGAACTGTCTGTTTGTGTACGTTATACCATCCAACGAGCCAGGAGAGACTTAATCATTATTCCAGGGCGATTACTGTGTCGGCACAAGATATCCCTACGACAACGAGCCACACAACTACCCCCAATAATCCACAACCCCACACCCTCAACAGTCCCCCTTATGACATAAGCTTTTTCACATATTAAGTTTGTCACATATTAAGTTTGTCACATATTAAGTTTGTCATATAGGGCGTATACGGTTTGTCAATATTATAAGGTTTATCACATTGGCCTACTAGGTCTGTCATATATACGGTTTGTCACATATAAGGTTTGCCACATATTAAGTTTGTCACATATAAGGTTTGTCACATATAAGGTTTGTCACATATAAGGTTTGTCACATATCAGGTTTGTCACATATACGGTTTCTCACACACATATAGGCTTGTCACATATTAAGTTTGTCACATATAAGGTTTGTCACACATTAGGTTTGTCACATATACGTTTTGTCACACATTAGGTTTGTCATATATACGGTTTGTCACAAATACGGTTTGTCACATATACGGTTTGTCACACATTAGGTTTGTCATATATACGGTTTGTCACATATACGGTTTGTCACATATTAGGTTTGTCGCATATTAAGTTTGTCAATTTTGATTGTGTTTCTTAATCTAATATAATAGTTAATAGGTTTGTCACACATTAAGATTGTCACATTTCCCTACTACACACATCCTCATCATCCGGAAGTCAAGACTGCACAGTAAGACATGACCCTGGCTAGACTGGCTAGACACACCTATATAATTACCGACCAATGATTATGATAAATATATGCTGCTTGTTATTTTACCTGACTGGTTGAAAAGGGAGGGGCGGCGGGGGTGAGCATGTGCATACGTGACAGGATAACATCAATTGTCCGGCGTCAGCAGACGACATTTCGATTTTTACTTTAGATAACTCAGTCTAAACAAAACAGAGGCGGCATAATTCGTATTGTGTGTAAACACACGTCAAAGCGAAAGGAAAGACGAAAACCGAAGCGTCAAATAAAAGAAATATTTTACAAAAACAATAGATCTATATTAAAAAAAAAAGAACAGAAGCTAAATACCGAAAGATACGTTCTCACTATAGTTTTTATTGTAATATTGTTTGTTATTATTTCTTTCTCTTTTAACAAAACGCATTTTAATCATTCGTTTCTAAGCCATTTTCACGGGCATAACCACTAGTATTTTAGACATGGAGAAACGCACGATCAAGTCGGTGTTAACACATATATGGTTTTTATATTCATGTTTTGTTTTTTGCCCTTTTTCCCACCTACGCCTACATTTAAGAAGAAAAAAAACAACACAAAAGGGAAGTTAATAAAATGTTAATATGACTTGATTTATTGCCAATAATAAGTTAATATGACTTGATTTATTGCCAATAACAAGGTTTATATGACTTGATTTATTGCCAATAATAAGTTAATATGACTTGAATTTTTGCCAATAATAAGTTAATATGACTTGATTTATTGCCAATAATAAGTTAATATGACTTGATTTATTGCCAATAATAAGTTAATTTGACTTGATTTATTGCCAATAATAAGTTAATATGACTTGATTTATTGCCCTGCATTCTTATCGTGGAACAAATGGCCCCAGCAACAAGTCTCAAACGCACTCGGTTCTCGAGCGGATTTCTTTAGTTCATCCCATGTCATGCCGCGCTGCTTCATTTCTTCCTCACACGATCTTCTCCGCATTGTCCCAAGACAGTAGTTTTTTTCTTTGGGCCTGTGGGTTCCTCCATTGGAGAGCAAGTATCGTGATGTCTTCAGTTGGCTTTCTGAGAGAGCGGCCAATCCATCTCCATTTCAGTCTAGCTTTATGTTGGCTGACGGGGGTCTTGTTTTTTGTCCTCTGCCACAAGTCTTTTATTTTTTAATTAGTTAATATCAAGGTGCGTAACTAGCCAAATAATTATAGCGAAATTCGGTTTCGTTTTCGGTGACGAAAGAGTCAAATGATCTCTTTCGGTTTCGGTCATAGCCAAAAAAGTTTAGATTTCGTTTTCGGCCGAAACTATATTGACTTTCGGTTATCAGCCAAATATCTGTTTTAACTTTCAAACTTCAGACTGACACGCTAGTGCTGCATATATTACTCAGTTTATTGATAATTTCATTTCGTTAAACTGTTGCGAATTAATCCTGTGTGAAGTAGAAAATTGAAGTTAATTAATACAAATTAAAAACGGATTATTAAATCACCCCAAAGAATGTCGAAAAATAGAGTGTTGGATTACTGAGCAGTCTTTTTAAATCTTTTGTATGGCAATTTCGGTTTATTTGTAGGTTTCGGCCGAAAGTTAATTTATAACTTTTGGTAAGGTTCCTTTTTTTGTCGAAACAAAAATGTGGTTTTGGTCGGGCTCTACATAATGCTGTTATGATGCTGCCAATACTTATTAAAAAAAAAAGACAAAAAGTTTTGACTAGATTTTTGAAAGAAAAGAACTGTACTCTTACTTCCCGAGTGGCATTCGAGCATGGAATGGGTTGCCTGAACAAATCAGGAAAACCAGCAACTTAACATCATTTAAAACATTAAAAAAATGCAAGACTAGACTCGGACCACGGATGAGCGTAGGACACAAAAATTCTTCTTTTTAGAAGGAGCGCCTGTAATATATAAGATATAAAGTAATTTGTAGTTAAATTAATAGTCTTTTGTTTCTATGCATATTTTTTGTATGCATTAATCTTCTGAAGATTTAGCACATTTGCTACCTTCCACAAAGAAATAAAGAAAGTGCAATAGTGCAGTAAACACACAAGAGCACAGGTCATCGTGTATAATTAATAGCGATTTACCAATGCGCACTATAAAGCGTTTAAAAAAAACAACAACTGTTAATATAGGATTTGTGTGGGTATATGAAGGAATGTGTTGCTTAAGGCTTAACGTGTATGTGCCAAGTCCTAAAGTGATAGGATGATGGGAACTGGTTCAATTAAATTCTTACAAAAGTCGGATCGGTTGCCAGGCAGGCAGAACTAAAATTTTGCAAAGTTAATAATATAAAGGATTTAACAAGAATGAAATCTGATGCGTACTCTTATACCATAACAGATATTTCTCTTTTTTTTTTGTGTGTCAACAAGAACATTAAAATTTAGACTAATTTTGTTTCCCTTTGCCGCTGTATGTTTGTGTGTGTGTGTGTGTGTGTGTGTGTGTGTGTGTGTGATAGAGAGAGGGAGGTGGGGGTAAACTTTGTGTGGACGCCCTTAACTTAACCTACCCGGGAAGTTCCAAAGCATTGAAATAAAATACGAAATTCGTAAAAATAAAAAAATATAAATTGCTTTTCTTTTGGAGTTTGTACTTTTAACATCCGAATGCTCTTGTTTGTTTTTTAAACTGCTAGGTACTGGATATTGAAAAATGAGTAGGTGGGGCATGTCTCACGGTAAATGACATTAATAAAAGCATCACGTGTCAGACCAATTTCACCTATACGGCACCGTGAGGCAGCGTTCACAAGTTTCCGTGGCCATAGTACACTAGAGGTTGTGTGGCCAGATCAATGCACTGTCGCCTTTGTATTGCCTCAGCTTTCTGTCAAGTACCGACCACAGCTCTTGTAGAGTCGGGGACCCCCCCCCCCCCATCCCCTTCCAGACCCTGGAACAAATTATAGCTATCACAAGGATTCGAACCCGGGAAAGAGCGCGCTGCTGTCTAGGCCAGCGATATTGTTATTTTTTAATGTCATACTACAATAGTGATTCATTGATTTCCCATTCATTCCATGTGTAGCCAGTTAGTGTTGGTGTGCTTTGAATTATTTAGGAGCCTCGGGGGGAAACTCTATGTAGATATTGTAGACGATCTAACCCTTTGTGTTGAAGTTAGTTAAGAATTCATTTTAGGAGCTAAAGTTTAAGGTCCATAATGGCTAGTCAAACAAGTAAGTAAAAGTAAAGTATTCCGTCGGACTAAATTGATTCATAGGGCCGGTGAAGCAGCGTTGACCAGTTTCTGTGGCTACGGCATACTAGTGGATTGTGTGGCCAGTACACTGCCCAGACGCCTTTACTTTACCATAACTGGTGTCAGGTACCCATCGGAGCTGGGTAGACTCAGGGACACCCTCCAGACCCGGGAAAACGTCCTAGCCTGCACCAAGATTCGAACGCAGGACCTTTGGTACAAGGCCACCGTGCCCCAATGGCTAGTCAAGCCGCGTTTAAAAGCTTCTCCACGGCATACAAGTGAGAATGCGTGGTCAGAACATTTACTTCGCAATGGCGAGACCATCTCAGTTTTTCTCTGCCACCATAAAAAAATGCAAGGCCTGGACTCAGACGACCGATGAGCGTATGACGCAATAATCTTCTTTATAGAAGGAGCGTCTATAATATATAATAAAAGAGGCGTGAGAAAAAGTAACATAGTTATGATTACTCCACCCCCCCCCCCACACACACACATGCACACAAGCATAAACACACCCACACAAACACCTTTTTATCGCTACCCTTTTTGCACTTTATTTTTTAAAATTTAAATCGTTTCAACTGCTTTTAATTCATATATATGCATACATATATTTTTTTGTGTGCAATTAAAGCAGACGTATACATTTCCACCACTCGTAAAGTTTTATTTTTACATTTGTACTACAATTAACCTGTCGTCTAAATACCCTTAACACATTTTTTTTTTCTATCGTTAAACAGCGGGTCTAGCTTTTGGACTTACCAGCGCCATGTTGGAATTACCTTTCAGCAGACGTACTCGAGCGTTGGGCCTTACATTAATCTGTTGGCTTTATTTCACATCAGTCTTGGCGATTTCAGGTGAGTGACCAGATTTATAATCAACAGAAAAATAAATTTTGTAAATCGTCTAAACCATAGGTTCTCAACCTTTTTCGGCCCTTTTACATTTTTTTTCCGCTCACCGCCCCCCAACTTAATTTTAGCGGAAACATTTGTTAATTAAAGGGAGGTAATTAACCCTTTTCATTTGAGGTAATATTTCAATTTGTTTTTCTTTTATAAAAACATTAAATGGCTTGCATTTAAAACTTTGAAATGATATGATAGAACTGTAAAAATTATTTGAAAATTGTATAAATATTATATGACTAAAGAATTTTTATGATTATTTTCAAGCATTTCAATTACTACCCAATTTGTATAATTACTACGCATCTATACCGCTCAGCTATTGTGGTTACCTCTTTACGAAGGATTCAAACGCATTAAAAGACAACTCGGTAAAACATCAAAAGAGTAATATAAGCGTAATAATAGCAGATGTTAAGGCGACAGTCCCGTGAACCAACCATAAGACGAGACGGCCGCATACCATATTTGCCAAATACTGACCCCCCCCCCCCCCTACTTCATCGAAAAGTCATTGCGATTGCATTGCCTACTGTTGGGAGATATCAGATATTTAGTAGCACTTGCGTTTACATCATATTTCATCCAAAAACTAATCGATTCAAATAGCTGAGTTGTTGAAATTATAGCAAGTACGTATGTACCGCCCACTTGCCCTTCATCGCCCCCCAATCGCCCCCGGGAATGTTATCGCCCCCCTAAAGCTTCTAATCGCACACTGGGGGGCGATATCGCCCCCGTTGAGAACCTATGGTCTAAACCATAGTGTGTGCCAAAGTTGGATTTCTAATTCGTTCAGTGTGCCTTCAACCTAGAAGTCATCCCTCTCAAACACTCTGTTTCTTGTGGAAGAGACCTGAAATTCCTTTTTTGTGGGTTTTCGGCGTGCCATTGAAAATCTGTCTGCGTTCCACACCTGGCATGTGGTCCGTAAGTTGCCCACCCCTGGTCTAATTCATTCATTTATTTCTCATTCATTAAAGTGCCTTTTTTGGTGGGGATTTCGCGTGCCATTGAAAATTGCTTGTCGTGAAAAGCGTGCCATGAGAACCGCAGGTTGCCGACCCCTGCTCCAAACATTTGATATTAAATTTTTACATTGCAGAACATCATATGGTTGAACATTTTCTAATTAATTACATATTATAAATAATAAAGGCAATTCATTGAGCGAGGTCCAAATGTGGTTATGCAGTTCTACAACGACAAAAAATAAACTCTTTTTGTCCATTATAAAGGTTTTAACCCTTGGAAATAAAAATAAAAACTTATTTTTTTAAAGAGCAATTCAGATGGACACATAAAATATACATAGAATCAAGTACATAGATGTACACTATAGTCTGACAATATTTAAATAGTGGCCAAATGTTGGAACCAATATTATGCCAATATTGAGTGCCGTTAGAGTTTATATCTTATCTGATATTTTGCGGACGATCCTTCTATAAGCGATGTTATTGCGTCCTACGCTTAATCGAGACCCGAGTCTAGTCTTGCTTTGTGATCAGTGTTTTAAAGGACGTTAAAGTTACTGGTTTTCCTGGTCTGTCCAGGCAACCCATTCCATGTCCGGTTGCCACTCGGGAAGAAGTATATTCATATAATATACTCACTGTGCAAGAATTCTGGCGTCCTGCTTGGGACTTTGTGTCCCGAATGATTAAAACGTCATCAGCACTCGCAGTACAGTTGTCATCTGACATTCGCCTCGTGCGTGACCGCCATCTGACATTGCTTTGTGTGACACTTAGCCCGAGATGCTTCAAACAGCAGAGGGGATGGGGAGTGATTTTTGGAAGTGGGGGGTGGGGGTGATTATGTCATCGCTTTTGCGTCATTCATCCCCCCTTCGCCTTCCGCCCCCTCCCCTATACAAAACTATTCACAATGCATTGAATGGTACACACACTTTCGTCATGCTCTGATAATATTAAAAAACTGTTTAAAATATTCACCACGATTTATTGCATATAGACATAAAGATAGGAGACTGGGGCGAACGTCGTCGTATTCAAAATGAACCATGAATAAAGCTCTTGAACCTGTTTACTATGACGATACTCTAGTGTTGATTAAAAATGTCAAGCCCTTTGAACACTAAAGGAAATGAACAAAAAAAGTTTTAAGTTACACGCACTATATCGTTCAATGCACTATATTTTGAGAACGGTACAGATGCAGTGTTCGAGTTACAGGATCTCGTATGAATCTGAATAACCCCAGTAAACTGAGCTTGCTTACTCAATGTAATAAGTAGCTAATCATACAAATGAATAAAACAAAATCAAACGTATGAAATGTGGATTACTCTAGCATGTGACGTCATCTACCAACAACAAAAATCCCCCCCCCCCCGCAAAAATAACACTTATTTAACGTAACAAAGCTCTATACGTGTGGCGTCAAAGCAAAAGGACTGTTTTTCCTTTTTTAAATTTATTTAATTTACATAACAACACTTACACACACACACATATACATGCAAAAGTAATGACACACCACTAAAACAATATCTTTTTATTTTATTTAGACAAATAGTAAATTACAATTCAAGAAAGAAAAACATTTAATATCCTATTGTAGATTGGGTTTTCTACGCCATGGGGTCGGCAAACTTTATATAGCAGTTTGCCAAAGTAGCATTTCTAGAATTTAAATCATTTTGCGTGCCAAAAGCGTTAATGTCATCCAACATTTTTCATTTAGAAGAGACCTGAAATTCCTTTTTGGTGGTCTTTCGCGTGCCATTAAAAAAAAACATATGCGTGCCAAGTCTGGAACGCGTTTCGTTGGTTGTCGATCCCCATTCAATGCTACTGCGGCCATTTTCGGTCCGATTTCACAAAAAGAGGTTGTGCTTTCCTTTATGTTCTGTGTTCTACGGTAATCGATGTATGACAATACAAATGTATTTGAACAAGTAAACAGCCTCTACGTCATGTAGAGTTTACAGAACACGTAAACAATACAGCATTCAGTCAACAGTAACCGAGCATTCTATAAAAGCATGCACATTAATATACAAAGACATTTTTAAAACATTGAGACTTCCAGAACTAAATAGTCAGTATCTTTGTTCGTTGTAGATATTGCTTTTTTTAAATAAAATAACAACAAAACTAATTATTTAAAAAAAAAAGTATTGAGTATTAAGACATTTGTGTATATTTTATTATTATTGATTCTATTTTAATGTGCGAGTTATTATTAGTATACATTTATATATGCCAGTCACATTATTATTGAAGAAATTTAATAGCAGTAGGCTCCCCCACAGAATAGGTATTCTATACCTATTCTGTGGGCTCCCCTGAATCTTTAGAGCAGCAGACGACCAGTCTAGGGTAGTAAAAGATGGCCTTTATTTTCTGTACCCGGTATGCGATTTCATACAAATATCTACAGTAATTATAAATTATCAGCATATCATAATGTGTGTTTGTGTTCAAGTATTATATTACATGTAGAGTAAGAAATGCAGTAATCTATCATTGTTTCAATATTTCGTCTTCCATTCAGAGAAGAGATTGTTTGACTTGTGTGGCAATAAGCTCCATTCTTTTTTTTTTTTTTTTGTTGTTGTTTAAAGACCCCCCCCCCCCCAATCCTTTTCCATGTATGCGTGACAGAGTGTCACCTTTCGCGACGAACCAATCGTGAGACAGAGCGGCTCAATGACGCAATGTGTGCTAAAGCTATTGATACACCAGTTCTATGTGTGTGTGTGTGTGTCAGGAGCTATGGCCTTAATCTTCAACATCGCTGTTACTTTGTATTTTTGTCGTTGTTTTCGTATTTTATCAAACTGAAGATTCATTGATGTTTGCAAAGGAATGGGAGGGGGGGGGGGGAGGTGTTCTACTTGCTGTGAGAGGAGAGAAAGGGGGGGGGGGGGAGAATGAAGACCTGCGTCAGCTGCATTTTTAAGTTCAGCGGGACGCATAGTTTTGGGCTGACCTAACAAAAAAAAAAATAGGCAATATGACAGAATGTCTAGAGTCTAGACTCCAGATTGACCTCATAAAAAACTGTTACGCAAAATAGTGATGAGGGAGTGTGGTAGCTAAAGCGAGATCGCTAGCCCATTCAGGATGCGTTGAAGTATTTTTATAAAGCTAAATATCTATACATCTTTCTATTTATCTATCTCTACCCATTTTATCTACCCATTCATCAATACTTGAAAACCCAAACTCTGAATCTATATTTTAGTCTCTTCTGACTCCCTATCTTTTTAATCGAATATATTTGCTTATCTATTTGTCTGTCTGTCTGTCTGTCTATCTGTCTATCTGTCTATCTGTCTATCTGTCTATCTGTCTATCTGTCTATCTGTCTATCTGTCTATCTGTCTATCTGTCTATCTGTCTATCTGTCTATCTGTCTATCTGTCTATCTGTCTATCTGTCTATCTGTCTATCTGTCTATCTGTCTATCTGTCTATCTGTCTATCTGTCTATCTGTCTATCTGTCTATCTGTCTATCTGTCTATCTGTCTATCTGTCTATCTGTCTATCTGTCTATCTGTCTATCTGTCTATCTGTCTATCTGTCTATCTGTCTATCTGTCTATCTGTCTATGTGTCTATCTGTCTATCTGTCTATCTGTCTATCTGTCTATCTGTCTATCTGTCTATCTGTCTATCTGTCTATCTGTCTATCTGTCTATCTGTCTATCTGTCTATCTGTCTATCTGTCTATCTGTCTATCTGTCTATCTGTCTATCTGTCTATCTGTCTATCTGTCTATCTGTCTATGTGTCTATCTGTCTATCTGTCTATCTGTCTATCTGTCTATCTGTCTATCTGTCTATCTGTCTATCTGTCTATCTGTCTATCTGTCTATCTGTCTATCTGTCTAACTGTCTATCTGTCTATCTGTCTATCTGTCTATCTGTCTATCTGTCTATCTGTCTATCTGTCTATCTGTCTATCTGTCTATCTGTCTATCTGTCTATCTGTCTATCTGTCTATCTGTCTATCTGTCTATCTGTCTATCTTGTCTATCTTGTCTATCTTGTCTGTCTGTCTATCTTGTCTATCTTGTCTATCTTGTCTATCTTGTCTATCTTGTCTATCTTGTCTGTCTATCTTGTCTGTCTGTCTGTCTGTCTATCTGTCTGTCTATCGGTCTATCTGTCTATTTGTCTATCTGTCTATCTGTCTATCTGTCTATCTGTCTATCTGTCTATCTGTCTATCTGTCTATCTGTCTATCTGTCTATCTGTCTATCTGTCTGTCTGTCGGTCTGTCGGTCTGTCTATCTGTCGGTCTGTCCGTCTCTCCGTCCGTCTGTCCGTCCGTCTGTCTCTCCGTCTTCCTGTCTCTCCGTCTACCTGTGTATCATTTTAAAATATGACTCCCGTCGCTCCCACGAGGAGGGTTCTGGCTTATTTGTACTCTTTAGTCTGGCATCGTATCGATGGACAGTATCGACGGATAGTATCGACGGAGAGTATCGAATTCGGTAATCAAACTTTACTAGAAGTTCTAGTCATTTAGTGACAATTAGGCTTTAGTCTTAGCCTGTAAGTAAGTAAGTAAGCTACACCGCTATCCATTTTAAAGAAAATGCGGAGGGGGGGGGGGTTAAAATATCTGAAGATCACCTATTGTTAGTTACAGGCCCACCTAATCTTGTTCAGACCTCCTCCACCACTTAACTTTAGGTCTACTAGGTATAGGGAGAAATTATATGCACCAGTGTGACAGTTCAGAATTAGCCTACTCTACTGGTTCTTTGATTTTTGTCTCCCTGATTGAGCATACATCTAGATCTTACGGTGACCTTACAGTAGGCTTTTTGACGTATGCTATACAGCTTTCTTGACCGATAATCTATTGAAGTTTATTTTATAAGATAGCCTATAAATGGAAGCTATACATATATAAACTTTATAGTATAGCTGGCTTAAATAATTGTGTTACAAAATTACTATTATGTTTTGTTCTTTAGTCTTAATTGATACGACATAATTTCACATGCTTTTATTATTTTTACAGAGTTTATTACTTCATGTTCAGTAACAGTATTCATGGCACTTGTTTTAAAATTTCTGTAATTCAAAACCACCATAGAAAGAAAGAGATAAGCTTAATGGTGCTTTTATACAGCATCGTTATTCTGCTTTTTAATTGTATAGTTAGCAATTATTTTTAGTGTCTATATACAACTTGTGTATTAAAGACCTTCTTCTTTTTTTATAAGTCTGAAATTTTTGGTGAAAGTCTGAAAAAGGTCTGAAAAAAGTCTGGAATTTTATTTACTGAAAAGAGTAAGAACCCTGTCAAACGTTTATCAGACAGTGCCATTAAAAAACAAAATCGATACCGAGAGAGTCAACACTACAATCAATAGCACCGTTTTACTTTGCAAATGTTGGAGCCATCGATTATTAGCTGTGTGAGTTTTAGTTTTCTTCACGAAAAGATAATTCATTGAGACCCCATCATTAACAAACAAACAAAAAACTAACTCTATTTCCACAATCAGCTAATCTCTCAATCACTGTATCTCTCAATCTATCACCCAAATCTATCCATTTATCTCTGACATTGTTTTTTTTTAAGCTGTCGGTTTAATCAACTGGGGTTTTCGTACAATAATACCAGCTCGGGCACAATGCATATACCAGAACAGAAAGGCCCTAGCTAACAAACTAATTTTCGAGATCTGCAATCTTCCCTTAGACTTGTCCTCAGTCTCTTTCTAGGCCCTAACAAACGACATTAACAGATCGTAATATCGTTTGGTCGTAATACGAGTTTTAACCCTTCCCGTACCGACCTACTTCTATCTATGCTGCCTTCAGTTCCACTATATACGCGCCTGGGACTGTAAGGGTTAACTGTAAACAAACACACAAAACAACAACAAGTATTCACGCACCAAGCATTAAGTTTGAATTAGGAAATACATTATGGCGCTAGTCTATATAATATAGATTGTAATAGGAGAGCTTACCAGCGGGAGAATAGCATAGAAAAACCTGTCAAATGGAAACCTAATTTAGCTTCGTATTAACCGTTGATCCATGTATTAAGTATCTCTCTATATATTTATTTATCTATTGATATCTATATATCAAATTTTCTCGCGATGTCTTTGTGTTTCCTACCTTCTCTTTCTTTCTCTATTTCTCTCTTTCTTTCTTTCTTTCTTTCTTTCTTTCTTTCTTTCTTTCCCTTTGTCTCTCCCTATTTTATTTAAAGATATATGCACTATGTTCCAGCTAAGAACAGGATAAATATGTAGCACTCAACTCACACCGCAAATAGAACAAACCCAAGGCATGCGCCCAACTGTAGACACTGCCACTCCCTACAAGAAACTGTAGACCACAGCCTACTTGAATGTCCTGAGCTAATCAACATACGACTCACGATACGACATACACTACTTCCCCCTTTAACCTACCATTACCAACACACTATACAGCAATACAGAACAACTAAAAAGGACCTGGATATATTATTATGGTTGTCTGGCATTGGCTGCAAGAGAGCAAACAGCTCTGCAGACTGGCTAATAGAAGAAGAAGAAAAGTAAGTAACTAGAGGGAGGGAAAGAGAGACAGACGGACAGAAAAAAAAGTCATTCGAGTCATCAATTAGCATAAATATTAAAGCAAGCGGTCCATCTTATTATAGCCTTTGGTCATATGATGTCATATCTCTCGTGTACATTACCTCCTGTTCCAAAAGTTGCGACTCAGTCTGCATTATACTGGCTTATCAAAGAGATCGTTTTGCTACCACACCCTGCCGTCATACAAGTTCAATTTTCTATTCACACACACGCACAAATAATAAGCGACGGAATTCTTGCGGTGTAGTTTTTCTACAAATATTTCATTAAAAAGTGCGTTTGACCCTAAGAGAAATATTATCTTATCTGCCACTCCATGCATTCCAATCTGTGACCTTTGGCCTCTGGTGTACTGCAAATGGAAATAAGAATGAGTGTGTGTGTGGTGAATTTTGGTCGTATCACTATGTGAATGGTTTTATTTTTTAACATTTTGGTTCTGAGGCAAGGGGCCGGAACTTAACGGGGGCGCTCCTTCTTGTCAGAGCGAGCGATAAGGGTGGACAAAATGGGTTTAATGAAGGGAGGAGGAGTAGGGGTGCCGGAGACTAGACTTTGGGGGGTAATGGGCGTAATGTCAACTAGATATGGAAATCGAACCCACACACCACATTTACAAGTTCGGGTTCGGTGTGTTCGGTTCGTGTTCGATTCCCATCTCTATTGTCACGCTGGTGCTCCCGAGTAACCTTTAACTGTTTTTGTTCAATCCCACACCAGACCTAAACCAGCAGCTGTATTATATATTCTATGCTGTATGTTGTGGGAGACCCAGAATATTGGTAGATATATTAAGAGTGGATGTGTGAGTGTGGGTTGTGAGGGTTTTGTATGAAGGTGTGTGTGTGTGCGAGGCTGTTTAAACACATTCCTGATTTCCGTTTCAGGTCCCCTTGAATGGATATTTTTTTCTTTCTTCTCGCTCCTTGTCTCTCTCTCTCTCTCTCTCTCTCTCTCTCTCTCTTTCTCATTCACCTTCTATTTATTCATTTCTTTTGTGTTTATGTATGTTTCTACACTTTAGGGGCACGACTTTTATTATGGCTGTTTTCGGCACTTGTCGTTCTGTGGCCAGGGTCGGGCTAATGCGGCACTTCCTTCTGTTTAATGCGACACCAGATGGACGTGCCAGGTTTTATTACTTTTCTTACACAAATATTTTGTTTGATCAACTTTATATCCCCCCCCCCCTTTTTTTTTTCCTACGAGTATTTTCATTCTTTCTTTGAATTACATATACTTACTTATAATACTTATATATAGCCTACGTTATAGCCTACGTTATAGCCTACGTTATAGCCTACTTATATTGCCTACGTTATAGCCTACGTTATAGCCTACTTATATAGCCTACTTATATAGCCTACGTTATAGCCTACGTTATAGCCTACTTTATAGCCTACTTTATAGCCTACGTTATAGCATACGTTATAACATACGTTATAGCCTACGTTGTAGCATACGTTACAGCCTACGTTATAACCTACGTTATAGCCTACGTTATAGCCTACGTTATAGCCTACGTTATAGCCTACGTTATAGCCTACGTTATAGCTTACGTTATAGCTTACGTTATAGCTTACGTTATAGCTTACGTTATAGCCTACGTTATGCTGTAGTGGCTATTATTTGTTTAGGGGTCTGAATACTTATCGGGCCAAATTGATCCGTGGGGCCGGTGAAGCAGCGTTCACCAGTTTGTATTTGTATGGCTATACTAGGCGATTGCGTGGCCAGCACACTGCCCAGCCGCCTTTACTTTACCCCCCAGACTAACGTCAGGTACCCATCAGAGCTGGGCAGACTCAGGGAAACTCGAGTCCCGTGAAAAAAACAAAAAAACTAGCCTTCACCAGGATTTGACCAGCCGAACGTGCTGCCCCTTGTCCATCGTGCCTCAAATTATGAAATGATTGAAGCTGAAATACCCACGGCATTGTCATCAAGTCAAATTGCCTTTTCTTTTCATCAGTGAAGCAATCTTATCTTATCTTATATATTGTTATCTGCTGCATATCGGAACAAGGTTGTAATAGGCCTGAAGGTATATTATTTTTTTCAATAATCAAAGTTAACCTAGACCTTAAGATATCAAAATCTTACCAGTGCGGATTTTGGAGATAACAGTATTTGACTTTGAGCTGATTTTGGAGCTAACTATAATTTCGATATAAACCGGATTTAGAGTTAACACTTTTAATCAGAGCGGATTTAGAGCAAAAAAAATTAATCATAGTATATTTATGAACTTGTTTTCTTTTATACCATTGCTAATCTGGAGTTAATGATTTTGATCAAAGCGAATTCGGAGTTGGTAATTCTCAACAGTTTAGCTCCATGTAAAGAGTTTTCGAGAGTTAAACCTACACGCAAGGTACTCGTGGCTACCAGTAATAATTCTACCTTTGTGTTTAAACTTTAAACGCATAGTTAGTTTACAATTTTCAACACCTGCCTATAGGCTACTTGAGACCTATAAGCGGTCTATCTTATCTTATCTTGTATGTTACAGACGCTCATCCTTTAAAGAAGATTATTGCGTCCTGCGCTCATCCGTGGCCCGAGTCTAGTCTTGCATTTTTATTAGTGATTTAAATGATGTTAAGTTTTAAGTAAGGTTTTACTCGTTTGTTCAGTTAACCCATTCCATGCCCGGTTGCCACTCGAGAAGAAAGAGTACTTCTATGCATTTGTTCTCGCATAAGGGATAAGGAAAGAGTTTTTGTCTTTATGTTTATCTGACCATTGCAGCAGGTTGTTATTGGGTTGTATTTCTAAATTAGACTTTAATGCCTTGTGCATTATTACTATTTTACTCTTTGCCCTTCTGTCCTCTAGTGTTTCTACGTTTAGTGATTTGACTATTGGTGCTACTCTTGTCAGTTGTGAATATTCTCTATCTACTAGATAGATTACTAGATTAAGTCCTACACATGTATGAACTGGAACTGGGGAACATTTGAATGAAGGTATATACGTTTTGGGGGCAACTGGAATTGTGGCACTACCTGTAAATAGACGTTCCCATTCAACGTGGGGTCAAGGGGTCGTGGACTGTCATGCGTGACGACGTACACGTTTTGATCTGACTGTGCAATTTTCTTGAGAATAAAACGGTTGGGTTCCCTCTTTCAGTATTTCGTTGGTTGTTGTTGTTGTTATTCAATGTTTGTGTGTTCGTTTTTGTCTCGTCTATTCGTGCATTACTTTAATCTGTCTAGAGTCTAGACTCTATTTGCGTCTTGACTGAAAATCCTTATTTTAAATGTAACCGACGCTCATTCTTTACAGAAGATTACTGCGTTATACGCTTATCCGTGGTTTGAACAAAGTTCCGCATTTTTTTTTAAGTTAGGGTTTTAAAATAATGTTTAAAGTTGTTTTTCTTTATTTGTTCAGGCATCCCATTCCATGTCCGGATGCCACTTGGGAAGAAAGAGAAACTGTATTTATTTATTCTTAAAATTTTAATAATTTGTCATAAGAATTTGTTTAAAATTTCTATGTCAATCTGAGCATTGTAATAGATTGTTATTGTGCTGTATTTCTAAGTAAAGTAGCCGTCGGAACTAATTGATCATAGTGAAGCAGCGTTCACCAGTTTCAATAGGATTGTAGGGGATTGTGTTGACATCACAATGCCCAGCCGACTTTACTTTACCCCAACTAAAGTCAGGTACCCATCAGAGCTGGTTAGACTCAGTGACACCTTCCAATCCCGTGAAAACCCAGAACCTTCGATATTTAAAACTTAGAATGTAATGCTTTTTTTTATTTATTATTACTACTTTATTCTTTACCCCTTCTTACTTCTAGTGTTTCTTAGACAAAGATAGAAAATAAATGGAAAATCAATACACATTGAGTCGACTTTAAGAGTGAAACAGCTTGATCATTGATACACTAAATCACTAAAAGGTCACCAATGACAAGAGTCAAACAACTTGATTCACTAAAAGGTCACCAAAAACACACACACACACATTTTACATTATTTCAAGTTTCATAATCTGGTATACGTGTTTTTTTCTGTTCTAGGTTGTTGTAAAGTTACAAATTAGCCTTAATAAAAAACAAGCAGCAAGACAGACAGACAGACATTCCGTCAAGCCCTTTTACCGAGTGATTCATTTGGTGGGGGACTTCTCATTCATATATCACTACAGCGTAATGTCTTTCTTTTAACCACACGATGTTCTTTCCACTTCCCATTATGCGTACTGAGGAACTAAAAATAAAACGGAATACAAATGTGTTTCTTTTTATAAATGTAGCGTCGTAAGTCGTAAGGTATGAGAGGCACCTTGGAGAAAGGACAGAAGAAGAAAGAAAAAACTGAGGGCGTCTTTATTTCACCACTGTTCTACCTCACCTTTTGTCTGTGGGTGGGGGTGGTGGGGGAGGCAGGAATGTCTTTAAAGCTGAATTCGCCCCCCCCCCCCCGGGGGGTCAAATACTAGATGGGGGTCAAGATATGTTTTTTTATTTTTTTTGTTTATTTATAGGGTCTGAAGGTGATTCAACAGTCAGCTGAGATTGAATGCAATATCTGATATCAACTGCGTAGGGGGAAAGTGTGGGCGTTGTTGTTCTGTTGTTGTTGAATTTTTGTTGGCAACACAATCCTCGTGGTTAGGCAACGTATAAGAAACATAATATTAGCATATCACCTGAATCAGAATAAAATAAAATACTATATGTAGTGGGATATTTCGAACACATATGAAAGGGTCTAGACCAGGGGTCGGGAACCTTTTTTCTGAGAGAGCCATGTACACCACATATTTTGAAAAGTAATTCTGTGCGAGCCATACATTATGTTTAAACATAAAAATTCAAGTAACTGTGTACATTTTGTGTAATTTCAACACTAAAAGTACAATAATTATGTCTCTGAATTCTTCTGATGCTGAGCTGCAGTAGACTTTAGCTCATTTGTAGAATGAAATATTGATATGCAATTAATATGTAGATCAAAAAGTCTAAAAAAAAATACATTTTTTAAATAATCGAACATTTGTGTGCGAGCCAGATGCAGCCATCAAAAGAGCCACATCTGGATCGCGAGCCATGGGTTCCCGACCCCTGGTCTAGACTATAATAGGCTATATTTAATTAAATACGATTTACTGTATAATACCCCCCACACATTCACACACCATACGCAACACAGACACACACGTCATGGTGTATGCGTGACCATATATGCATACACTATGAAAGGCAAAGAATATGAGGGAGGGTCCCCCTTATTGGCAATCATAGGTTTACATGTCTTGTGTATAATTCTAAAAAGGCAAAGCGTATAAGGGACCCTGTTCTTAAATGGTATACTTTTACTTACATGTATAAGTAAATTATTAAATGACAAGTGTATAAGGACCCCCTACCTAGATGTAAAACTTTATTTACATAGCTGTGTAAGTTATAGCAAATATAGATAAGAATGCTTTATTGATCCATGTAATGTAAATATGTCTTGATTACAGATGTTACGTCTTTTAGCATAATTTAAACAAATATTAAAGAACTATTTGTACTCTAACACATAAATATATTTATAAAAATAGACATACACGCACACTATCATATCATTGATCTATTTAAATTCCGAAGGCACAAACACACCCTTTATGGAAATGTAACACTCCGCAGACATATTTGCATAAATTCTTTTACTTAAAGGGGGGGGGGTCCATGTACGGGCCCGTTGACAAGCCGTTGTAAATACTTTTAAAAAAAACGCGAGTGTTGTATGGGGTGGTAAGGAGGAGGCCAAGACTTACGGTCAGAAAAAAAACACCCGATCCCTCCAACCAAAGGCGTGGCAGACCCAATCGATACCTGGCTTTTCCTGGTAATCAATCTGTAACACGCTATGTTGACATTCTAGATAATGGGGGTGGGGGTGTCATTGATCTATATAGCAACAACAACAAAAAAACAAACAAGAAGACAGATAAATACAAACAAATATCACGCATTTATTGTGTTCTTGTAATATAACACTTAGTGTCGGTTTAAACGTTTTTCAGATTATCTGGTCGTTGTACAGGCGCGCCTAGACATGACTGTTATTCGTCAATCTTATCTTATCATATATATTAAAGACGCTCCTTCTATAAAGAAGATTATTGCGTCCTACGCCTATCCGTGGTCTTGAGTCTAGTCTTGTATTTTTTATTAGTGTTTTAAAATGATGTTTAGTTACTAGTTTTCCTGGCTTGACCAGGTAGCCCATTCCAGGCTCGGATGCCACTCAGGAAGAAAGAGTACTTCTATGCATTTGTTCTCGCATAAGGGATAATGAGTGTTTCTGTCCTTATGTTTATCTGAGCGTTGCAACAGCTTGTTATTGTGTTGTATTTCTCAATGAGAGTTTGATGCCTTATGTATTATTACTACTTTACTATTTGCCATTCTGTCCTCTAAGTTTCTAAGTTTAGCGATTTGACTATTGATGTTACTCTTGTCAATTGTGAATATTTGCTAGTAATGAACTTTGCAGCTCTTTTCTGAATTTCTCTAAATAATGTAAATGAACCGAATAGAGAAAGAATACTAATGCTGTTTACATACAGAACGGTGTTTTAAAACAACTAATCAATACTCAAATCATAGAGAGGCATAGAGAGTGGCCGTTCTGTGTAGGTTTGCCTAAGTTGAGAATCCCTGGTGGTTTGTGATCTGTCTGTACAGGAGATGGATGCGTCTGAGGCAGCGCGTATGAACAAAAACTACGTCTTTATTTTATTGCAAGGCGTACAAATTCCAGGCTTACTCTGGCGTACAGAAGAGTGCTGACCACACTAAGTCTTGTGTTACGCAAACACAGATTTGAGGGGTTCATACCTAGAAACATTTAAATGGAGCATAATTAAAAAAACAAACATATTTCGATGGGAAAAAACTCAGAATTAGCGTCCCTGGCTATTTGTGCGCTAAGAATAAGAGTGCGTGTTCCAAGTGAATTACTTTAACAACAATGCATCGCAGAAGAAAAAAGTTTGATTAAAGATTAATGGGTCAGGTAAACGCCATAGGTATATCGACGTGGTGGAAGCTCATTTGCAATGTCAGCGTCAACAGATGGGAGAAGTTGGTATCTGTCCTGCACCCGCGCGCGCGCGTCGCGAGCATATTATCACGTGGTTGGGCCTGGCTGGGCGGAATCGATATCAGGACTGATGGATCGATACGTCGGCGATGGCAGGTATCGAGGTGGTAAACAAAACCACGCCCAATGGCCGGCGGTGGCGGATCAACAGATTTTTTTCCCGGACACTGTTTTTCGCTGTTGACCTTTTAATTGCCACATTGTTGTTGTGACCCCATAAAGCTGCCTTGCCCCACGAGTTGAACCTCCTCAGGGGGACATATATATTTCTTGTGTCACTGAGCTCGGGGGGTTTAATGGTTGCTAAGCGCCCCACACCCACCCCGAATAAACACACGACCAATTAAGGCCCACCTATGTCCGATGGTGACATAATAAAGTTGTTGACATTTCGTGCTTTGTTCGGCACATGATTATTCACGTAATATGTATTTTGAACAGCACTTTGCCTTTCATCTTATTTTTCTCCCTTTTCCATTCATTCTCTCACTTTCATCTGCTTCTCTCTCTCCCTCTGTCTCCCATCTCTGTCCTCCAATCATCCCTATTCTTTATTCCCAGAATCCTCAACCCACATTGCCCCCCCCCATCCATCCCCGCCCCCTCTCTCTCCCCGTCTTTTTTTCTGTCCTCCATAAGTTACCCACATCTCTAAGGGGAGAATTCGAGTCGACGTTACTCTTTTTGATGTGGCAACGGTGGTCTGGCGGCAGCGCCCTCGACTGGAACACCGAAGGTCCCGGGGACTTAGGAGTTTGGTGGGTTCCCTCCGTGGCATTAGTTGTGCCAAAGTGAAGGCACACAATCCTCTGGTATGCCGTGTATGCCGTGGCCTTATTGCTACCCACAGATCCACATGGATCCGATTGACCCGACAAGAATACTTTGGTTTAAGGGCTTGGAGAAAAAAAAACGCTACTGTATCCCTCCAGCTCCAGTATCCCCCTTTTCACGGGTCCCAACCTTTTGATAATAGTGTGCCAGAGTAGGATTTCCAATTCATTCGGCGCGCCAACAGCTTAAAAGTCATAATGCTCCAGCACTAAATTTCTTGTAGGAGAGACTTGAATACCTTTTGGGGGGTCGTCTTCCGCGTGCCATTGAAAATCGCTCTGCGTGCCAAGTCTGGTTGCCGACCCCTGCCTATTTAGTCCCCCTCTCCACTCACCCTGGCACATTCTCCCTCTATCCAACCTCATCCTTCATCATCATCAGTGCCCGTCACACCAGCTGGGGACTGGGCCGACAACCACAGATCCCCAGAGTCCTCTGCCCTGAGTCCTGAGCCATTTTATATTGTACTTTATTCATTTCACTCTCCACTCTGTCCTGAGCCATTTTATATTGTACTTTATTCATTTCACTCTCCACTCTGTCCTGAGCCATTTTATATTGTACTTTATTCATTTCACTCTCCACTCTGTCCTGAGCCATTTTATATTGTACTTTATTCATTTCACTCTCCACTCTGTCCTGAGCCATTTTATATTGTACTTTATTCATTTCACTCTCCACTCTGTCCTGAGCCATTTTATATTCTACTTTATTCATTTCACTCTCCACTCTGCCCTGAGCCATTTTATATTCTACTTTATTCATTTCACTCTCCACTCTGCCCTGAGCCATTTTATATTCTACTTTATTCATTTCACTCTCCACTCTGTCCTGAGCCATTTTATATTCTACTTTATTCATTTCACTCTCCACTCTGCCCTGAGCCATTTTATATTCTACTTTATTCATTTCACTCTCCACTCTGCCCTGAGCCATTTTATATTGTACTTTATTCATTTCACTCTCCACTCTGTCCTGAGCCATTTTATATTGTACTTTATTCATTTCACTCTCCACTCTGTCCTGAGCCATTTTATATTGTACTTTATTCATTTCACTCTCCACTCTGTCCTGAGCCATTTTATATTGTACTTTATTCATTTCACTCTCCACTCTGTCCTGAGCCATTTTATATTGTACTTTATTCATTTCACTCTCCACTCTGTCCTGAGCCATTTTATATTGTACTTTATTCATTTCACTCTCCACTCTGTCCTGAGCCATTTTATATTGTACTTTATTCATTTCACTCTCCACTCTGTCCTGAGCCATTTTATATTGTACTTTATTCATTTCACTCTCCACTCTGTCCTGAGCCATTTTATATTGTACTTTATTCATTTCACTCTCCACTCTGTCCTGAGCCATTTTATATTGTACTTTATTCATTTCACTCTCCACTCTGTCCTGAGCCATTTTATATTGTACTTTATTCATTTCACTCTCCACTCTGTCCTGAGCCATTTTATATTGTACTTTATTCATTTCACTCTCCACTCTGTCCTGAGCCATTTTATATTGTACTTTATTCATTTCACTCTCCACTCTGTCCTGAGCCATTTTATATTGTACTTTATTCATTTCACTCTCCACTCTGTCCTGAGCCATTTTATATTCTACTTTATTCATTTCACTCTCCACTCTGTCCTGAGCCATTTTATATTCTACTTTATTCATTTCACTCTCCACTCTGTCCTGAGCCATTTTATATTCTACTTTATTCATTTCACTCTCCACTCTGTCCTGAGCCATTTTATATTCTACTTTATTCATTTCACTCTCCACTCTGTCCTGAGCCATTTTATATTGTACTTTATTCATTTCACTCTCCACTCTGTCCTGAGCCATTTTATATTGTACTTTATTCATTTCACTCTCCACTCTGTCCTGAGCCATTTTATATTGTACTTTATTCATTTCACTCTCCACTCTGTCCTGAGCCATTTTATATTGTACTTTATTCATTTCACTCTCCACTCTGTCCTGAGCCATTTTATATTGTACTTTATTCATTTCACTCTCCACTCTGTCCTGAGCCATTTTATATTGTACTTTATTCATTTCACTCTCCACTCTGTCCTGAGCCATTTTATATTGTACTTTATTCATTTCACTCTCCACTCTGTCCTGAGCCATTTTATATTGTACTTTATTCATTTCACTCTCCACTCTGTCCTGAGCCATTTTATATTGTACTTTATTCATTTCACTCTCCACTCTGTCCTGAGCCATTTTATATTGTACTTTATTCATTTCACTCTCCACTCTGTCCTGAGCCATTTTATATTGTACTTTATTCATTTCACTCTCCACTCTGTCCTGAGCCATTTTATATTGTACTTTATTCATTTCACTCTCCACTCTGTCCTGAGCCATTTTATATTGTACTTTATTCATTTCACTCTCCACTCTGTCCTGAGCCATTTTATATTGTACTTTATTCATTTCACTCTCCACTCTGTCCTGAGCCATTTTATATTGTACTTTATTCATTTCACTCTCCACTCTGTCCTGAGCCATTTTATATTGTACTTTATTCATTTCACTCTCCACTCTGTCCTGAGCCATTTTATATTGTACTTTATTCATTTCACTCTCCACTCTGTCCTGAGCCATTTTATATTGTACTTTATTCATTTCACTCTCCACTCTGTCCTGAGCCATTTTATATTGTACTTTATTCATTTCACTCTCCACTCTGTCCTGAGCCATTTTATATTGTACTTTATTCATTTCACTCTCCACTCTGTCCTGAGCCATTTTATATTGTACTTTATTCATTTCACTCTCCACTCTGTCCTGAGCCATTTTATATTGTACTTTATTCATTTCACTCTCCACTCTGTCCTGAGCCATTTTATATTGTACTTTATTCATTTCACTCTCCACTCTGTCCTGAGCCATTTTATATTGTACTTTATTCATTTCACTCTCCACTCTGTCCTGAGCCATTTTATATTGTACTTTATTCATTTCACTCTCCACTCTGTCCTGAGCCATTTTATATTGTACTTTATTCATTTCACTCTCCACTCTGTCCTGAGCCATTTTATATTGTACTTTATTCATTTCACTCTCCACTCTGTCCTGAGCCATTTTATATTGTACTTTATTCATTTCACTCTCCACTCTGTCCTGAGCCATTTTATATTGTACTTTATTCATTTCACTCTCCACTCTGTCCTGAGCCATTTTATATTGTACTTTATTCATTTCACTCTCCACTCTGTCCTGAGCCATTTTATATTGTACTTTATTCATTTCACTCTCCACTCTGTCCTGAGCCATTTTATATTGTACTTTATTCATTTCACTCTCCACTCTGTCCTGAGCCATTTTATATTGTACTTTATTCATTTCACTCTCCACTCTGTCCTGAGCCATTTTATATTGTACTTTATTCATTTCACTCTCCACTCTGTCCTGAGCCATTTTATATTGTACTTTATTCATTTCACTCTCCACTCTGTCCTGAGCCATTTTATATTGTACTTTATTCATTTCACTCTCCACTCTGTCCTGAGCCATTTTATATTGTACTTTATTCATTTCACTCTCCACTCTGTCCTGAGCCATTTTATATTGTACTTTATTCATTTCACTCTCCACTCTGTCCTGAGCCATTTTATATTGTACTTTATTCATTTCACTCTCCACTCTGTCCTGAGCCATTTTATATTGTACTTTATTCATTTCACTCTCCACTCTGTCCTGAGCCATTTTATATTGTACTTTATTCATTTCACTCTCCACTCTGTCCTGAGCCATTTTATATTGTACTTTATTCATTTCACTCTCCACTCTGTCCTGAGCCATTTTATATTGTACTTTATTCATTTCACTCTCCACTCTGTCCTGAGCCATTTTATATTGTACTTTATTCATTTCACTCTCCACTCTGTCCTGAGCCATTTTATATTGTACTTTATTCATTTCACTCTCCACTCTGTCCTGAGCCATTTTATATTGTACTTTATTCATTTCACTCTCCACTCTGTCCTGGGCCATTTTATATTGTACTTTATTCATTTCACTCTCCACTCTGTCCTGAGCCATTTTATATTGTACTTTATTCATTTCACTCTCCACTCTGTCCTGAGCCATTTTATATTGTACTTTATTCATTTCACTCTCCACTCTGTCCTGAGCCATTTTATATTGTACTTTATTCATTTCACTCTCCACTCTGTCCTGAGCCATTTTATATTGTACTTTATTCATTTCACTCTCCACTCTGTCCTGAGCCATTTTATATTGTACTTTATTCATTTCACTCTCCACTCTGTCCTGAGCCATTTTATATTGTACTTTATTCATTTCACTCTCCACTCTGTCCTGAGCCATTTTATATTGTACTTTATTCATTTCACTCTCCACTCTGTCCTGAGCCATTTTATATTGTACTTTATTCATTTCACTCTCCACTCTGTCCTGAGCCATTTTATATTGTACTTTATTCATTTCACTCTCCACTCTGTCCTGAGCCATTTTATATTGTACTTTATTCATTTCACTCTCCACTCTGTCCTGAGCCATTTTATATTCTACTTTATTCATTTCACTCTCCACTCTGCCCTCTTATAACTTCCTCTTAGCTTTCCCATCGACCTCCTTTTCCTCTCTTGCATCTCTCACAATCTCTTCCTTCGTATCTCCAGTATCTCACCCTCTCTTATCTCTCATTCTCATGCGCTTTGATTTCATTCTCTCACTCTATGTCTCCATTACTCCATCTATCACCTTACACTCCTCACCTGCTCTCTCCCTCGTTTCATTTCCCACTATCCCTCTCCGTCCATCAACCCTCTTCCCACCACACTGCTTTCCTTTACAATATCTCCTCTCCCACTTTACTTTCCCCCCTCCTCTTATCTCCCTCTCCACGTATTTCTCTCACCCCCACTTCTCCCCATTTTAAAACCATCTCCACCCTCACCCCCCCCACACACACACACAACACTGAAGGTCAACCAGTCATCAAGTTTCGACCTTCTCTACTTTCACTTTGATGTCACCTTACGTCACTTCCGTGGGCCACGTCTCACCTTGGTCCTCCTTTTCGCCCCCCCCCCCCCCCTTCTGCCATCTTATATTAATTCCTTTCTCCTTGTTTAAATTTAGAACTACCCATTCAATAGGTGCATCCAGCTCTGTACGTATCTATTCCTGTAATATAATCAATGATTAATGAACTAGAGCTATCACTTTACACGATCATGACAATGGGCTACCGTAAAGAAATTTTCCGTTTTCTCTTCCTGAATGTTTGTTTTTCTTTTATCGGCTACTCGTACCAGGCTACATCCACCGGAAGACGTCATATAAAAAAATGGCTAACAGACAAGACATGAAATATATGACATTTGTACTTGCTAATGGTGTCTCTAATTAAACTATTAATACATTAATGATCGCGAGCTACAAACAAATGGACAGACTCGTATAATTAGATACATTGATTCAAAAAGAATCTGACCTATTGTTTTACATTTAACGACATTAGGTCCCTTACATAAGCATTACATTTTAGATCTATACATAGCATATGAATAATGAACCCATGAGAACAAAGTGTTCCGTTTAACTCGATATTGTTGTAGATTATTCTGTTTACTCTGTTGGCCTTTTGTTGAAGCAACTTTAGGTAGGCTACACTATTGATGTATACCAGTCTTGGTACACTTCATCATCATCTATATATAGGCCTATGTATTGTGAGTTTGTTCGTTAATATGCTAATATCCTCTAGGCAGTATAACTGATCGGGACAAAAATTAAATACATAAATTGGAAACGACCTCCAACAGAATTTTTTGTTATATCAACTATATTGCTTAATTATTTAATTTAATATTTGAATTAACGCGTGACTAATTATGTTAAGGTTATAAACAGGAGTGCCCTTTACAAAAATGTCAGAGTGATGTCCCTTTAAAAGTGCTTTCTAATAGGGCGTTTGCAATCACGTGACAAAAAGCACGTGATTTTTGTTTAATTTGAGTAATGGTGTACAAGTAACAATGGCCGCTGTATTAATAAAGTTTCATATAGGCTCGAGCTTTTTTAAAATGATGTTATGTGTTTTAAGTCCTGTTAAGATTTAAGCTGTATTATGTCTGTTAAATAAAATAGGCTATTTTATTATTATCATAGACATAGATCATTAGACGATGTGAGCATATTAGTGACTTGACTAGATAGCCTATTCACCAACACTATCACTTGGCATCCCTACTTGCATTAGCCTAGCCTACGAAACATTAAAAGTGTAGGCCTATAAAGTGAAATTGAAAGTGTAAATAGGTCTAGCCGGCCCTAGCCTAATCACATTAATCAATTAATCTACAGTACTACTATTTACCTCCTTATTTTTGAGTAGGGTAGCCAATATTCAGATGTGAATTTTGCATGATAAAGAAGTACTTCACCATTTTTGTACACCAATAGTGGCTTCTATTTACACAAATACATCACTAAAAAACCTAAGCCACGCCCATTGGGAACGCTCTATTTCCGTATGTGTTCTTTGGATCTTCCTGTTTTTCCCTTGCCGCGAAAGCTTTTATCTTCTATTGTTTCTTTGTTGTTGTTTTTTCTTCTCTTTTTGATTGTTTTTATTATTTTAACCAAAAAATATTGTAGTCATTCGTTTCTCCTTCATTTTGACGGGCGTAGCTACTAGTTAGTATATTATATTAGTGTAAGTACTTTTTTAAATATAAATCCATATATCATTAAACTCTGTGCACCCTGCACTTGTTGTAGATTAAGTTGTGCTGTATACTATTCTTCATAAGCTTGCACTTTTTCAACTTTGAACTGAAACGGTGACGCCCATTTTTTTTAATCCTGTTTTTTTTTTCGTTGTTGTCCAATGGCAACATGACCTGGCAAAGCAATTAATGAAAAAGGTAACAAGGCGGTTTTAATTAATTCAGAGTTGTCTAGTCTGCTGGATGAAGTTGCGTCTTCATTTTTTTGGCGCGCCCAACGCAAGCGTTTAAAAAAAAAAACAACACACATCCACAATAAAAATTTAAAAGAAAACAAGGAAGCAAAACGAAAGGGGAGGGAGGGGGCGCCGAAATGATCAAAAGGGGGAACTGGGTGTTAAAAATGTGTGTTGGGGGGGGGGGTATTTAAAACAATTTTTTTTGTAGATTTCTGGTGGAAGTATTGCTTTTATGGAAACTGTTAGACTAAGACCTCCCTTCCCCTTCTCCCATTTCCCTCATTCTCCAGATTAGTGGATTTGGGCTGATTGGCGACTTGATTGGCAGGTGTCTGTCGTCGCCATGTGCTCCCCCGAGGGGGCGTCTGGTTCTCTGTGTGTGTGTGGGGGCGGGAGGTGTACTTCAACGTAATGTGTGTCAACGTTTATAAAAAGAAATGTATTATAGAACCAAACTGTATGCATGGCCATGAAATTTCTTTGATCTGAAAGCCGTGTTACTGATGGAGAAAATAGTGTGTGTGTGCATGTTATGACGGTCTCTCTCTCTCTCTCTCTTAATCTCTCTCTCTTAATCTCTCTCTTAATCTCTCTCTCTCTTAATCTCTCTCACACTCTCTCTCTATCTTAATCTTTCACACACTCTATTTCACTATAACTCTCCAAGTATCTTCTTGTCTCTCATAAACATTCTCTCTCCTCACTGTCAATCTCTCTCCTGACATTCACTATCTCATGTCACCCACTCTTTCTCCTGGCATTTACTCTTCCTTCTGACATTCACTCTCTCTTTCCTGACATTCCCTCTATTGTTATTCAATCTCTCTGTCATTCACTCTGTCTACTAACATTCACTCTTTCTCCTGTCATTCACTCTTTCTCCTGACATTCACGCTTTCTCCTGACATTCACTCTTTCTCTTGTCATTCACTTTCTCATGTCATTCACTCTTTCTCCTGACATTCACTCTTTCTCCTGACATCCACTCTCTCTCTCCTGACATCCACTCCTTCTACTGTCATTTGCTTTCTCCTTGTCATTTACCCTCTCTGCTGAGATTCACTCTTTCACAGTCATTCACTGTCTCTCTCTCTCTCTCTCCTGACATTCACTCACTCTCTTGACATTTACTCTTTTCCTGTCGTTCACATTTTTCTGACATTCACTTACTCTCTCTTCTCCTGGCATTCTCTCTCTCTCTGTCATTCTTTCTATCTCTCTCTCCCGTCATTCACTCTCTCCTAGGGTTGCCAGACGTCCGGCAAAAGGAGGACATGTCCTCCTTTTTAGCCCTGTGTCCTCCGTCCGGCAGGCAAAGCTAAAAACCATTAAAATGTCCGGCTCTTTTGTGCCAAAGGTTTTATAAGTCCTTAGTACACTTTTTATGTTCTTATTTACTGTCAATAAGTGGCTGGGTCGAGTAAAGCATAACACTTGAGTATTTAGCAGGAAATGTAATGAATTAGATTGTGTTATCTAATGCAGGGGTTGGCAACCTTAGGAACTCGTACCAAACTTGGCAGGAAATAGCGATTTTCAATGGCTCGCGAGAGACTCCAAGAATTTTGTTATTGTTATTGATGAAAAAAACAAACAACAACAGTTTCCGGTTCTGAATGAGGAAAACTGACTGTTGAAGCCGATATTTCTGGAGTATTCAAAGCGGAGTTTTCTATCCAAAGGCAAGACTTTCAAAAATGGGCAACCAAATGTGCCCATTTGCGGACAAAAATCTGAAAGGGAGCTTCTTAGCTTAGGAAAGTCATCTGCTATTCTCAACTGATAGGGATTCGCTCTTCTACTTTCCGCTTTTGGTAAAACCTACACTTATAAATAAATAAAAATAAGTCAGTAATATTGTTTATATTACAAAGCATAACTTGTTTGGCATATAGCTATTGAATCAAATGTGGAAACGATTTTTTTTTAATTAGAGGGAGATAATTAAAACATTTTATTTGTGGTACCGAAATAATTTTAGTATGTTGGCGTTTTTTTTTCTGTTTTTTTTTTCAAATTACAAGTTATAACTTTGAAATGAACAAACTTTAAAAATTATTAAAAAATTGTATAAATATTTTACGACTAAAGAATTTCTATGTATATTCTCAAACTTTACATTAACTACCCAGTTTGTCTGATTACTAGGTATCTATTCCACTTAACGTTAGTGGTACAAATATTTACAGTAATCCTAAACACATTAAAGGACATCTCAGTAAACTGAGATCACAATATAATTTAGATTAGCGTTAGATCTTCATCTTGAGTACGGTACCAAAATAATGTCAAGACATTAGACAATAATTACCATAATTGTCAAAGTTATGTAGACTAATAAAATATTGTAATTGATATAAAAGCAAATAAAAAGGATGATAATCATTAACACGTTAATTTTGTTGGCCTTGGTCTTTCTACGGAGTTAATTTAATTGTCCTATTAAAAATATTTTTTTTAAAGTATTATAGAATAGGTTGACTTTTAAGCTGTTGGCATGCATAATGATTTAGAAATCCTAGTTTGGCACGCTGTTAGCAAAAGGTTGCCGACCCCAGATCTAATTCTATTTGTTAGGTTAATAACTGCAGTGGAGTTTGTTTTTCTAAAGTTTCGCAAATTCAAGTTGCTTTTCAGAGTTACTAAAAAAATTGCGAACTTTTTTTCTGTTCCCTGGACTCAATGGTAATGTGAAAAGAGTGTTCTCATTGATAAACGCTCAATGGACAAAAGAAAGAAACAGACTCTCGGTTAACTCAGGGCATCATTCTTACAAAGTAAAACTTGAAAAATATCACATGTAGGCTAAACAGTTTTACAAATGTGTGCTTGTTAACAAGGATCTTGTGCAAAAATATGACTCGCCAGAGAAATATTTTGTATAATTAAGAAAGAGGATATAATGTATTAGTCTAACTTTAGAATTGACTGTTTAATTTTCCAATAATTTAGTATTTTTGCATTATGAAAAAAAAAGTCAAATGAATTCATATTAATTTTTTTTTTACAATACTTTTCTTGGTGAATTTACTTACAAATAGATAATTATTGGCAACCATTGTAGTAAAAGTGTACTGATAGCTGGTTAAATCAGCATTCAATTGAAAATAAATTAAATGATTTAAATGAAACACTCAATGTGTCCTCCTTTTGGTAGCCATGTGTCCTCCTTTGTCCTCCTTTTTGTCACTCTGTGTCCTCGTTTTGGTACCCATGTATCTGGCAACCCTACTCTCTCCTGATATTCACATTTTCCATTTCTCTCTCTCTCTATGTCACTAACTCCCTTTTCATCTCACTCACTATATATATATTTCTCTCTCTCTATATATATATATATAGATAGATATAGATATAACGTGTAATAGGTTTACAAAAGAACACCGAATGAACACGCCACAAGAAATCACTGTTGACATGACGCTTATTAAAACCCTAGAGCAGAGGTTGGCAACGTACGGTACGCGTGACGAACTTGGGACGCAGAGTGGTTTTTAATGGCACGCGAAAGACCCCCCCCCCCCCCTTCCCATGGCAATTGAAGTCTCTCCTTCAAGAAATTGAGTCCTAAAAAAACAAGATAACTTTTATTATGTTGGCACGCTGAATGATTTTAAAATCCTACTTTGGCACACTATTTACTATTATCAAAAGGTTGCCGACACCTACCCTAGTGGATAATAATACATAATAAGTTCAGCAGAAATGAACTAACACCATGTTAAAGCCAAATTTGGAAATTCCCGTAAGTCGATACACACCCCCCCCCCCCCCCACCCCGAGGTTAGAGATTATGTTTTTTTCTTTGTTTTTTTCACGTCATCAATTATAGATGTCACGTCATCTCAAAGCAATTAAAACTAATCAATTAAAGTTTTACAAGGACTTGTTAGGTCGTCTAAAGAGCATAATATGCGTAGCCACAGGTTGTGTGTAGGGGAGATGGGGGGGGGGGTCAGGTGCCGCCACAACCACCACACTTCTCCCCCCTCCCCGTCTCTTAATTTCTATTTGAGAAATCTACATACCTACCCCTATCTATGTCTAGCTGTCTCTTACGTATACATACACATTGAATTTGTCTTTTTTAAACGATCCACACAACAACTAATTTCTATTTGATATTTGAGATGGGGCACGTTGGCCGAGCGGCAGCGCGTTCGACTGGCGATCCGAAGGTACTGGGTTCGAACTCTGGTGCAGACTAGGATTTTGTTCCCGGTACTTGGGTTTCCCTGAGTCCACCCAGCTCTGATGGGTACCCGACACTAGTTAGTGTAAAGTAAAGGCGGCTGGGCATTGTGCTGGCCACACATCCCTAATATGCCGTGGCCACAGAAACTTCTGAACGCCGCTTCAGTTTGGTCCGAAGGGTACTTGTTTGTTAAAGAAATAACTTTGGGTACCATAAATACACGAGATTAAGTCCATATCACCAATTAAAACATGCGCAAACAAGTAGCGCTCTGAATAAGACCAACTACTAGTCTATGTGATACTTTAAATAAATGTTACCGGTGAACATAGCAAAAAAAAAAGGGGGCAACATTTTAGTTCACATTGGTACACACTACTAGCCCCGCCTTCCACTCGTGTGGAATATCATTAACCGAGTCACTGGGCGAGTGGAATATCAGAAGAACGAGTCACGTCTTAGAAATTCTCACGGAACGCCTTGGTCTTTGAAAAAAAAAAGAAAACGCATTCACAAACTCATTCAAATACCTTTTTATTTTGTGCTTTCGCTACTTTGACCCTGAACCAAAGTTAGAAACTAGAGTTTTTGTTGTTGTTTGTATAGCGCGCATATTTTGGAGAAAGCTATTTGCACAATTATTTGATCAATACTATCTGCCCAGCTCTGTCAGCTCCAACGTGTGGCGTAGGTTCCTGTTTGCACAATAATTTTTTTTTATCGTGTCGACTCGTGACAAAGACTTAAAGGAAAAAAAATTAGGAAAATTCGTTGAAGGGGGGTTGTCCATGTATGACGCTATACATAAAAGAGGGGGTGGGATTTTTATGACGTAGCTTGACCTCACGCGATCACTATTTTGAAATGTTTCGAATTTTTAATATGTATATTTTTTTAAAATGGGTTGTATGTCAGAGGGGGAATGATAGTCACTCATACATAGGCCTACTATGCCGAAATTAAACCGATAATCATCGCCCTTTATTGTGGCTATATATGCATGCACTGTTTGTCTTTATGACCACCGGATCTATAAATGTATAAATGGGCTTAATAATCAATGTACCTGAAAAACATAAATTTGATTTTTTTTAATCGAGTAACTATTAATGCAAATAATTTGGACTTTATAATCACAGCCCGACAAATGCATAAATTGCACCTATAATTTATAAATTGCATCTATAATCACAGGCACTGAACTAGACATGCATAAATTGGCTTTATAGTCACTGAACTATATGTGCATAAATTGGTTTTAAAGTCACTGAACTACATATGCATAAATTGACTTAGTCACTGATCTGAATTGGCTTTATAATCACTGCTCTATAAATACATAAATTGGCTTTATAATTAAGTTTACTTATTTCGATACCAAAATATTAGTTCACTAGCAGACGCTTAAACAGTATGCTCCATTTATTCAGAAGCTTATTGCGTTAAAGGCTACAATGTAGTTTGATAATGCAACGTAAATATAGCTTAGGCTTTTAAAAAATGTTAACTTGATATGTTCAGGCAACTCATTCCAAGATCAAACGCTACTCGAGAAAATTAAAAGAGTAGGATAGAGAATGTTTTTTTTTTCAAATCGTCTTTATGTCTATATTTTATTTCATTATTGGGCTGTGTTTCCAATTAAAGTTCTACGATTCATGTTTTATTACTAGGCCCACTTTATATTTGAAATGTCTTTCCTATAGTGCTTCTAAATTTTCTGATTCTACTAATGGTGTTTTATTCTTGAAATATCCACTTGTAATGAACCTAGCAAAGTCAGACACCAGAATAAATTTTTCCTACATTTTTTTTTAAATTTCAATTAATATTACTTTTTTTTAAAAAAGATTGTAAATATACGAGCAACACCGGGCAATTTAGATTTTTATTAAATAAAAAGACTTGCCTTTTTTTTTTACCCGATTGCAATATTTATTTTAAAATCCTAATCAACATGCAAGACAAGATTCAAATCGTCTGTTTCTTAAATACGTCTGTAACATACAAGATAAGATAGGGGACACGGTGGCCGTGAGGCAGCGCGTTCAGCTGGCGTGCTGAAGGTCCCGGGCTCGAATCCTGGTGCAGGCTAGGTTTTTTTTCCCCTGGTCTGGAGGGTATCCCTGAATCTACCCAGCTCTGATGGGTACCTGACCTTAGTAGGGGTAAAGTAAAGGTGGCTGTTGATAGTGCTGGCCACACAATCACCTAGTATGCCGTGGCCACAAAAACTGGCGAACGCTGCTTCACAGGACCTATGTATAGTTTTTCTTTTAAATGGGTTGTATGTCAGAGGGGGAATGATAGTCACTCATACATAGGCCTACTATGCCAAAATTAAACCGATAATCATCGCCCTTTATTGTGGCTATATATGCATGCACTGGATCTATAAATGTATAAATGGATCAATTCGGTCCGACGCGATACTTTACTTACTTTTACAGACTCGAAACGAGCAAAATTCTCAGGTTTAAACCTCTGTGGTTCTTATTCAAACCACTGCCCTATCGTCATACCACCTTTTTGACCTCTGTCTGCATACACAGCTAATGGTGAATTTCATTTGTCTTTTTTTTTTTTTTTTTTTACAGATCTGGCAAGTGAAACACCCGGAAATGCGTCGTCCTCTCCCTCCGCCTCGCTTTTTCTGGTCAAGCTGAGGTACGAGCAGATGACGTGGACCGATGATTACAACGACACGTCTTCTGAGAAGTACCGCAGTCTGAGGAACGAAACTGTTTCGTTGGTAAGTAGCCATGGGCAAGAATGATGAGAGCGCGTGTTGTCGCCCCATTGAGGTCGCGTCCACGCCGATGAAACGATTTGTCAATACGAAAACCCGTTCAACAATAACACAGCCAAATTTTAAAAAAAAACGTTGTCAAATTTTGCTGGATTATGGTTGGATGGGGTGTTGCTAAATTACATAGCCCATTGACAAGTTATTTAGATATTGAATCTTGTATCTGGTGAGGGGGGTGGTACATAGTTTCTCCCTGTATCCCCCGTTAGATTTTAACCATTTTTTTGTTTACATAATGCTAAAAAAGTGTGTGTTTGTTTGTCTTCTTCAAGGAGGGAACAGATACGGTTTTATTATCCTTTACTTATGTAATAAAACAACACAACAAGGCTTCCTTGTTTGTATTTAGATTTTAAATTTATTTTTGAACATTCAATTTTCGTTTTGTTTTGCAGATGGATGGGGTTTTCGCGAATGAATCTTCCTATATTGGGTCAGAGGTCAAAGGTTTCAGGTAAGACTTTTGTAGCCGGGAAACGATAAAAATATTTTTGTTAAATAAATAGAGCGCTCTTTGTTTTTGCCCATTGGTTTATGTAATATTAAGTTCCGTATAATTCGCCTTACTCATTATACTTTGACCAGCTGGAAAATCAGTTATAAGCTTAGAATTGAACACCGAGCGGCAGCGCGTTCCGCTGGCGTACCGAAGGTCCTGGGTTCGAATCCTAGTGGAGACTAGCATTTTCAATCTTGGGATTGGAGGGTGTCTCTAAGTCTACCCAGCTCTTATGGGTACCTGACCTTAGTTGGGGTAAAGTAAATGCGGCTTTGCATAGTTCTGGCCACACAATCACCTAGTATGCCGTGGCCACAGAAACTGGTGAGCGCTGCTTCACCGGCCCAATGGATCAATTTGGTCCGATGGGATACTTTAACATTTTTACACCAGAATTTAAAAAAAAAATTCTCTGCACCTTATTTAAATACCCACGTTGCCCCGTCGAATTGCTTTTAGATTCGACAATCACCGAGTACACCCGACAATCACCGAGTACACCCGACAATCACCGAGTACACCGGAGATCTCTCTTGGTACGGGGCAGATTGTTGTACCAGGTTCCGCGGTGCAAGTACTATCTTTCGCACTTTAAAACCATGCCTAGCAGATTAAATTGGCACCAGTAAGAACAATTTTCTTTTTCACCTGCCACACAAGATGGACGGTTTGGGAGTAAAGATACTCTCCGACCAACTCCCCGAGTATTGTCGCGCCTTTAGGAGGAGTGACCACTACGTCTCTTGCTACCCAGACAAATAGACCAGATAGCAAAGCCCAGGTTGTGCCACTAAGCGCCATGCACGTTTGCTAGAGATGGGACCAGACGGACCAGCACTATGTCGTCAGAGAGATTCACGAAGACCAGCCCCGAGCCCTTGTGGACCAGGCGCTCTTACTCTTGCTCCCGCACATTGATGTCCCCCTTAGGACTGGCCGGTAGGATTCGCACACCTGAATGTTCAAATAATCATGATAGAATTCGATACGCATAAAAATAACTAGATTACATTATAATAATAATTGTTCTATTTGTATAGCTCTGCCAACACACATAATGTAGCCTAAGCTCTAATGCGAGAATTCGCTACGCATAAAAACAACTAGATTACATTATAATAATAATAGTTCTATTTGACAACACACTTGATGTAAGCTCTAGGGCGCATTTAACATTGAGCAACAAACAACTAAGAACATGGATATAATTCTCTAGACTAAAATATATAAAGCTAATTAATACTCTTAAAACTTTACAAACATAGGACAAAGCAAATAAATGAAGAATTAACCGACCTAATCTATAATAGTAAAACAGTAGGGGTCCCCCATATCTAATTTCACCTTCGTGGATTAGTTAGGATACACGTTTACACACTCGACTAATGTCTCGTATATAGATCTATCTCTTTTTCTCCCTGTGACTCTTTCTATCTCTGTCACAATATTTATATTTAGGGCCTACATACATAATACATAGCACCATGTCCTATTTTATCTAAGGTATAAGTCCTATACAAAAATCTAAACTGATCGTCTTCATGAAAAGATCGTATTGACAAAGATAAACATTCTTTTTGAATGAATGAATGAATGCGGTTTAACCTTAGGCCTACATTCCTTGTAATCCCACGAAGCCTCCCGTAGCTGATAACAGTTTGAGTGTTCGAAGCATAGATAAACTATATTAACGCTGTGGAACGCATTTTAATCAACATTTTTTTGGCCCCCTTTCGACATAATAATAAACATGTTGTGCTATATAGTTATAGTTAGTTGTTCATTTTTAAAGTCCTTAGGTCAAATTCCAGGAGTGTCAAACTCGACTGTAAAGGGGCGCCAAAACTCAAAAAGGACTTAAACTGGTTAAAATTTCATTGATTGGTGAAGAAGTAGATCTAAACCTTTTCTTAAAAAAAAAATGATATGACCAGATTTAATTGTACGCATCAGGCCGAAAGGGGCCCGCGGGCCTTGAGTTTGAAACCTATGAATTAAACAACCATTTGTTAAGAATTGATACACACAAATAAAATGCAACCAATGTATGTCGAACTGTGATCAATGATTCCTGTAGTTTTTTTCCCCGAACACTCAATTCATTGCTGAACAAGTTACGTGACGTAAAATTGTATGGACCGAAGGAAAAGTGTGTCCTGTAAATCGAAGATTTATCCTACACAAGTGAAGAGACAATGAAAGGGTGAATAAAAAAACAACACTATAAGAAATATAGGCCTAATAGTATTGGTGCAAGTTGTTATTATTATCTTGTTGTTTATTATTATGAAAGATGATTTCGGCACAATCGGACAGAATTGGGTCAGTGTGCTATAGACCTATGCAATATAAGCACTGCCGAAATTTACTCGATATGTAAGGGGGGTGGGGGGCCCTCAAAGCCAACCTATATAGAACGACCGGGTAATAAGTCAATTGTATTTAGGCTTATATTCTGTACAAGCCGTTCCCGTCTCTGTCCTTTATCCTCTCTCTGTCCTCGCTCTGTCCTTTGTCCTCTCTATGTCCTTTGTCCTCCCTCTCTGTTATTTGTCAACACTATGTCCTTTGTCCTCTCTATGTCCTTTGTCCCCCCCCTCTCTGTTATTTGTCAACACTCTGTCCTTTGTCCTCTCTCTGTCCTTTGTTATCTCACCGCTTTTTGTCCTCTCTCTGTCCTTTGTCCTCTCTCTGTCCTTTGTCCTCCCTCTCTGTTATTTGTCAACACTCTGTCCTTTGTCCCCTCTCTGTCCTCTCTCTGTCCTTTGTCCTCTCTCTGTCCTTTGTCCTCCCTCTCTGTTGTCAACACTATGTCCTTTGTCCTCTCAATGTCCTTTGTCCTCCCTCTCTGTTATTTGTCAACACTCTGTCCTTTGTCCCCTCTCTGTCCTCTCTCTGTCCTTTGTCCTCTCTCTGTTTTTTGTCCTCCCTCTCTGTTGTCAACACTATGTCCTTTGTCTTCTCTATGTCCTTTGTCCTCCCTCTCTGTTATTTGTCAACACTCTGTCCTTTGTCCTCTCTATGTCCTTTGTTATCTCACCGCTTTTTGTCCTCTCTCTGTCCTTTGTCCTCTCACTGTTCTTTGTCCTCCCTCTCTGTTATTTGTCAACACACTGTCCTTTGTCCCCTCTCTGTCCTCGCTCTGTCCTTTGTCCTCTCTCTGTCCTTTGTCCTCCCTCTCTGTTATTTGTCAACACTCTGTCCTTTGTCCTCTCTATGTCCTTTGTCCTCCCTCTCTGTTATTTGTCAACACTCTGTCCTTTGTCCTCTCTATGTCCTTTGTTATCTCACCGCTTTTTGTCCTCTCTCTGTCCTTTGTCCTCTCTCTGTCCTTTGCCCTCCCTCTCTGTTGTCAACACTATGTCCTTTGTCCTCTCTATGTCCTTTGTACTCCCTCTCTGTTATTTGTCAACACTCTGTCCTTTGTCCTCTCTCTGTCCTTTGTCCTCCCTCTCTGTTATTTGTCAACAGTCTGTCCTTTGTCCTCTCTGTGTCCTTTGTCCTCTCTATGTTTTTTGTCCTCCCTCTCTGTTATTTGTCAACACTCTGTCCTTTGTCCTCTCTATGTCCTTTGTTATCTCACCGCTTTTTGTCCTCTCTATGACCTTTGACCTCTCTCTGTCCTTTGTCCTCCCTCTCTGTTATTTGTCAACACTCTGTCCTTTGTCCCCTCTCTGTTCTCGCTCTGTCCTTTGTCCTCTCTCTGTCCTTTGTCCTCCCTCTCTGTTATTTGTCAACACTCTGTCCTTCGTCCTCTCTATGTCCTTTGTTATCTCACCGCTTTTTGTCCTCTCTCTGTCCTTTGTCCTCTCTCTCTGTCCTTTGTCCCTCTCTGTCCTCGCTCTGTCCTTTGTCCAATCTCTGTCCTTTTGTCCTCTTACTCTTGACCTCATCACATAATGCACTCCGATGGACTGCAGGTCTTTCTATTCTTGCATTCAGCCCCGACATATGGCCCTGGGGCTTCTCTGCTGCCTTGCACATTCTTTGGGTCTCCAACTGCAACACCACCTTGGGGTTTCTGGCATCATCAGAAAATGACCTAGTCGTATCACGTTTCTTTTTCAAATTAGGTCTGCAATTGTATAGGTCACACCGTTTTATATTATCTTATCTCTAATATTACAGTCTCTCCTTCGATATGGAAGATTAATGCGTCAAACGCCCTTCTGTGGTCTGAGCCTAGTCTTGCATTTTGATCAGTGTTTTTTTTTACTGGTTTTTCTGGTTTGTTCAGTCAACCCACCATTCCATGCCCGGATGCCACTCGGGAAGAAAGATTACTTTTATACATTTGTTCTTGCATAAGGGATAAGGAAAGTGTTTTTGTCCTTGTGTTTATCTGAGCATTGTAATAGATTGTTATTGTGTTGTATTTCTACGTAAGAGTTTAATGTCTTCTGTATTATTACTACTTTACTCTTTGCCCTTCTCTCCTCTATAGTGTTTGACGGTTGACGACTTATTTTTTTATTTTCTTTTTATCTTGTCTGCGTGACTAAGGTAGCAGGCATACCCTGAACTTTTCTTAAAGCGTACTTTTGATGAAATGCCATTTGAGCTTTGCTTTATTACTATGCCTGATTCTTTTTTTTTTTCTTCTTCTTTTTTTTACACAGCAATGGTAGCATTAACGCCCACATTGAGATTACATTCAACAGCACCATCCAGGACAGGGAGGAGAACAATCTTCTCATCAATGAAATCTTGAGGAACGCATCGAGAGATATTGGGAGCAACATCTCTTTCATGGTCGAAGGTAGAGGAATATTCTATTCACAGTTAGGGCTACACTTGAATAATTTCAAACCTACATATGAATAGGGGACCAAACATAACAAACAAACAAATGCAAGACACTTTGGGTTGTATAGAAAAGTAGGCTATTTTATTTTGTTATGTGCAGACGTATTTGAATGGTGGAAACAAAGCTGTTTTGCTGTGGGCCGCATGCATGATTGATTTAAAGTATAACATTATACTATCATATTTTATTTATTATATGCCTAATCCGTTAGGGGAGAAGTAGTTAGGCCTATAAGTTTCGGCTCTTTTAACTGGCATCTTTGCCCTACCAAGAAGCTTATTGGGGTGCTGTCCCTTGTAATTAAAACATATCTACAATACAGATATTTACAAACTGTATATGTCAGTGCTTCTAGCTGGTAATAAGAAACGTAATTAATTACGTGTTTTAGCGAGTTATTGGCCTTGCTTTTTCCCATTGAGATCTAGCATCGAAAGATTAGAAAAAGAAACATAAAATGTTCAATAGTTAACCGCGAGAAGTTTTGAATGTTATTAAATCTGTCTTCATGTTAAAGACTTGAAGTCTTAACTTATTATGTACCATAGTAAGGCAATTAGTAAAAAATTTTTTTGAAAAGTGTAACTCAACTTTCAAGCAAAATTTGTTTTCCAGTGTTTATTTTCGTTTTTAACAGATGATTTATACATTTATTTAAACATTTTAAATGTTTGCAACAAATTTGATATTGAACTTTAATGTCATCTTTTCATTTATCTGGTCAGTGTATAAATCTGTCCTGTCTGGTTTTTGTCATGTTTCTAATACAGTTGTCCCATATGTTATTGCTGCAGCTGTTTTGGCCAATATACTTTATATTCATAAGGCATTAAACTCTAATTTAGAAATACAAGCCAATAACAACCTGTTGCAATGCTCAGTTAAAACATAAGGATAAAAACACTTTCCTTATCCATTATGCGAGTACAAATGCATACAAGTACTCTTTCTTCCCGAGTGGCATCTGGGCATGAAATGGGTTTCTTGAACAAAACCATGAAAACCAGTAATTTAACATCATTTAAAACATTAATAAAGATGCACGACTAGACTTTGAGTACTTTTGTTTTTATGATAGCTGTAGGGGTATCAATGTGGTGGCCGTAGCTGGACATTGAACTAGCTATGGTCTAGTATGGGCTGGCAATAAAATAAATATATTTAAAAAAAAAAGGGTCGGCAACCTATGGCATGTGTGCCAGACATGGCACGCAGAACAATTTTTAATAGCACAACAATTTTTAATAGCACGCGGAGGACACGTAAAAAAAATATTAAAATATCTCCTATTAGAAAATGATGGCTAAAGAAGGGTGACTATTAGGATGTTGGCACGCTGAATGAATTAGAAATGCCACTTTGGCACACTATTATCAAAAGGTTGCCTACCCCCTGCAACAGAAGATTATTTGTTAATACACATTTTTAGAATAATTATGTTATTTGAAGATATCACATTTAAAACGTTTATATTATTTCTTTCAGATCTTTCAACTTCCAGTGTAAGCCCAGTGTCTGAAAATGTTACAGTTCCTCTTGTGACAACCAGTGAATTGATCAACCAGACAACAACCGGGTCAAGTGTTCAAGATGCAATAACTACCGCACCTCCGGTCACCATTGCCAGGGAGCTGAATGGGACGGATGCAGTCAACATGACTGTGACATCAGCTTGGGACAATGTGAATACAACATCTATGATTGATAATACAACATTAGCTCATGTGAATACAACATCTTCAAATGAAAATACTACATTGGCTTTTGTGACTACATCATCTACAATTGATAATACAACATTAGCTCATGTGAATACAACTTCTTCAAATGAAAATACTACATTGGCTTTTGTGACTACATCATCTACAATTGATAATACAACATTAGCTCATGTGAATACAACTTCTTCAAATGAAAATACTACATTGGCTTTTGTGACTACATCATCTACAATTGATAATACAACATTAGCTCATGTGAATACAACTTCTTCAAATGAAAATACTACATTGGCTTTTGTGACTACATCATCTACAATTGATAATACAACATTAGCTCATGTGAATACAACATCTTTAACTGAAATTACTACATTGGCCTCAGTGACTACATCATCTACAATTGATAATACAACATTAGCTCATGTGAATACAACTTCTTCAATAGAAAATACTACATTGGCCTCAGTGACTACATCATCTACAATTGATAATACAACATTAGCTCATGTGAATACAACTTCTTCAATAGAAAATACTACATTGGCCTCAGTGACTACATCATCTACAATTGATAATACATTAGCTCATGTGAATACAACTTCTTCAATAGAAAATACTACATTGGCCTCAGTGACTACATCATCTACAATTGATAATACAACATTAGCTCATGTGAATACAACTTCTTCAATAGAAAATACTACATTGGCTTTTGTGACTACATCATCTACAATTGATAATACAACATTAGCTCATGTGAATAAAACTTCTTCAAATGAAAATACTACATTGGCTTTTGTGACTACATCATCTACAATTGATAATACAACATTAGCTCATGTGAATACAACTTCTTCAAATGAAAATACTACATTGGCTTTTGTGACTACATCATCTACAATTGATAATACAACATTAGCTCATGTGAATACAACTTCTTCAAATGAAAATACTACATTGGCTTTTGTGACTACATCATCTACAATTGATAATACAACATTAGCTCAAGTGAATACAACATCTTTAACTGAAATTACTACATTGGCCTCAGTGACTACATCATCTACAATTGATAATATAACATTAGCTCATGTGAATACAACTTCTTCAATAGAAAATACTACATTGGCCTCAGTGACTACATCATCTACAATTGATAATACAACATTAGCTCATGTGAATACAACTTCTTCAAATGAAAATACTACATTGGCTTTTGTTACTGCATCATCTACAATTGATAATACAACATTAGCTCAAGTGAATACAACATCTTCAAATGAAAATACTACATTGGCTTTTGTGACTACATCATCTACAATTGATAATACAACATTAGCTCATGTGAATACGTCTTCAAATGAAAATACTACATTGGCTTTTGTGACTACATCATCTACAATTGATAATACAACATTAGCTCAAGTGAATACAACATCTTCAAATGAAAATACTACATTGGCTTTTGTGACTACATCATCTACAATTGATAATACAACATTAGCTCAAGTGAATACAACATCTTCAAATGAAAATACTACATTGGCTTTTGTGACTACATCATCTACAATTGATAATACAACATTAGCTCAAGTGAATACAACATCTTCAAATGAAAATACTACATTGGCTTTTGTGACTACATCATCTACAATTGATAATACTACATTAGCCTATGTGAATACAACTTCTTCAATTGAAAATACTACACTGGACCAAATGACTACTTTATCTTCAATTAACAATACAACATTATCCCATGTGAATACAACATCTTCAATTGATAATACTACATTAGCCTATATGAATACAACAGCTCTCATTGACAATACTACTTTTTTCACGGCGAATACAACATTATCACACATGAACACTACAGACCATAATATGACAACCAGCTACACATCACACATCTCTGATGGGAGTCTGAATACGACAGAAAGTACCACTGCAGCTGTCATTAATGTCACCTCAGCATGGCAGAACCAAACCACTGCCACGGCGTATGGCAATGCCACACAGTCAACCCACGGGGCATTAGAGAATGTGACCGTCACAGCCACCCCACCGGGCAACTTGTCCACCACTGTCCACTCCATGACTTCAGCCAATTTCTCTGACCTCAACTTAACAACAACCTTCAGTTCTCATGAAAGCACAACACAGACATTTAATACCACTTCATCCCCCCAAAAGGTGTTTAACGTTCGGCTGAGAATCGCTAACATGACCTATACAGATGACTACAACAACGCCTCATCTAAAGCTTATATCGAACTTCAGCAACAGTTTATAGACAAAGTAAGTCATTAAAGTAAAATATGTATTTAAAAAAAAAATAGATTTCTTATTCATGACAGTTTAGCAAACAGAGCATAGTCTCTTTTCAAAGCCCTGCTGAAAACCAGCCAAATATGTCTTATATCTAATAAGTTTCACAGACGTTCCTTCTGGATAGAAGATTATTACGTCCACTAGGCCCAAAACTCCTTGGCTCTGGGTAAATAAACAAAAAATTAGGAAAAAATATTCCTGGCCAATGTTTTTTTTTCTCTCTTTGAAAAAAAGAAAGTGCTTCACCCTGCAGTCCAATATTATAAAAAAAACTATTTTTTGTTTATCACTTTACAACATCTGTATTATTTTTTTTTTTAGATGCAAGAAATTTTCCAAAATTTTTATTCATATCAATCCTCAAAAGTACTACGATTTAGGTAAGTGTGAAATCTAATTTTTTAAACAATTTCAAACACAATTCAGAGTGGCCAAGTTCTCTTACTTTAATAGGTTTTTTTTTCTTTCAGTACATCAATATAAAAATATACCAGTATAATATATAATATAATTCCTTGAGTTAATATATATTTTTTTGTTTTTAATGGGGTTTGACTGAGGGGAGCAAAAGTTACTCTAAACTTCCAATGAAAGATATTTAATTATATCATGTAAGGGCCTGAATTGGTGAATTTAAAAAAAAAAAAGAAGTTTAGAGCTGGTATGTTAGCAGCACCTAGATGATTGTGTAGCAGTGCAGGAAACATCTTTCACTTTATTTATATCAGAGTGATCTAGTTTGATTGTAATTAGCTAGATGGATTGTACACCAAAGGCCAGAGGGTGGAAAAAATCAGCTTAAATCACATCAACAAAATAGATAAACAATGACCTTTGGCGTAATGCTTTTAAAGTATGATCAGAAAAGTGTGGAGACATATGTGACAGGCTGCCAATTAATGTTTGTATGGATTGCATTCTTTTAACTTTATGACTTGATGTTGTTGTTTTTAAACCCGCAGCCCAGGAAGTGTTGTGGTAGATCTAGCCCTGACCTTTGACAATGTCAGCGTCAGTGGTGCTGATGTTCGCGACAAACTGGACGCAGAACAGCCTTTGAACGCCACTGTGGTGGACTTTGCTGAGGAAGGTAAGTGGCGCCGTGTTTATAAAGCTGTTATCGGTCTAGACCAGTGGGTCAGGTGGAGGGAAAACAGTTTTTTATATCCGCTCTCACGCTCTGTTGTTGTTGCAGGTTTGACCACTGTGGGGGTATCGATCAGCACTCAGCCAGCAGCATCCACTACCCCAGCTGTTGTGACAACTACTGTCGGCTCGACAATGGCTAGTGGCAACGTAACAGACTTGTATACTACAGCTGGCCAAAATGTCACAGATGTCACAACCCCTGGTCATCAGAATGTCACAGCTCAAACTACTACAGCATACCCAGTTGTCACTGATTTTAACACCACACTACATCAGAATTTCACAGGTCAAAACACTACAGCTTATCCAAATGTCACTGGTTATAACGCAACAGAATATTTGAATGTCACAGCTCAAACTACTATAGCTTATCCAAACGCGACAGATTTTAATGCAACAACACATCAGAATGTCACAGCTCAGATTACTACAGCATATCCTAATGTCACCGATCAAAATGCAACAACACATATGTATACTACAACTCAAATCACAACAGCATATCCAAATGTCACAGATTTCAACACTACAGCATATCCAAATGTCACAGACTTTATCACTACAGCATTTCCAAATGTCACAGATTATAACACAACAACACATATGAATGTCACAACTCAAATCACAACATATCCAAATGTCACAGATTTCAATACTACAGCATATCCAAATGTCACAGATTATAATGCAACAACACATATAAATGTCACAGATCAAATCACTACAGCATATCCAAATGTCATAGATTTCAACACCACAGCATATTCAAATGTCACAGATTATAATGCAACAACACATATGAATGTCACAGATCAAATCACTACAGCATATCCAAATGTCACAGATTTCAACACTACAGCATATCCAAATGTCACAGATTATAATGCAACAACACATATGAATGTCACAACTCAAATCACAACAGCATATCCAAATGTCACATATTTCAACACTACAGCATATCCAAATGTCACAGATTATAATGCAACTACACATATGAATGTCACAGATCAAATCACTACAGCATATCCATATGTCACAGATTTCAACACTACAGCATATTCAAATGTCACAGATTATAATGCAACACATATGAATGTCACAACTCAAACCACAACAGCATATCCAAATGTCACATATTTCAACACTACAGCATATCCAAATGTCACAGATTATAATGCAACAACACATATGAATGTCACAGATCAAATCACTACAGCATATCCAAATGTCACAGATTTCAACACTACAGCATATCCAAATGTCACAGATTATAATGCAACAACACATATGAATGTCACAACTCAAATCACAACAGCATATCCAAATGTCACATATTTCAACACTACAGCATATCCAAATGTCACAGATTCTAACGCAACAACACATCAGAATGTCACATCTCAAATTACTACAGTGTACCCAAATGTCACAGACTTTAATGCGACCTCTGATCACAATGTGACAATGGTCACCGCTGGGCCCACGGAAAATGCAACCTTTACCACAGTGGCAACAACTGTAACATCAACTAATGCCAGCGGTGAGAGAGTTTTCTCCGGAAGTTTCAGGATAACAAGCTTAAACTGGACGGAACAATATAAAAACTTGTCCTCCGATGAATACAAAGATTTGAGCCTTAATTTAATAGCAAAGGTAATTGAATATTAATTTTTAAAATTTTTTTTTTCTCTTTTGTGAAAACTGGTTATCAAAATTTTTTTTTTCTCTTTTGTGAAAACTGGTTATCAAAATTTTTTTTTTCTCTTTTGTGAAAACTGGTTATCAAAATTTTGTTTCTACTCATCTGAATTTCTCCTATTTCTTTCTACACTTCAATTACAGTAAAAAATATTTTTTTCTTGTTGTTGTTGAGATATCAAATACTATATAGGGCACGGTGGTTGAGCCTACCGAAGGTCCTGGTTTCAAATCCTGGTGAAGGCTAGGATTTGTTCCCAGGTCTGGAGGCTGTCCCTGAGTCTACCCAGTTCTGACGGGTACGTGACTTTAGTTGGTGTAAAGTAAAGTCTGCTGGGCATATTGTGATAGCCACACCGTCCCCTATTGTGCCATGGCAACAGAAACTGGTGAATGCAGCTTCACCGGCCCTTTGGATCAATTTTGTCAGATGATGGATACTTCACTTTTTTTTTCATTAAGTTCAAAAAGTTAATGTTCAATCTCATTCAAATTCATTGCCAGCCATGCAATTTTTGTTTTTCATCCGTCATGTATTTGATATATTCTAACGTAAATGTATACCCAAAAAAATTGTTATCTCACCAGAAACTTTTTTTTTTCAGATCAAAGAGGCTTTTAGCAGATTTAGCTCATTCATGGGATCCACTATTTCAGGATTCAGGTAAAAAAAAGAAAATCAAGCTTCAATTATTTATGTATTTTATATATTTACTTAGATTTGCACTAATAGGCTATCAACGTATAAGGTAACAGATGTTCCTTCTAGTTAAAAGATTATTACGTCCACTAGGCCCAAAACTCATGCAGAGCGGCAGGGATTGGTCGGCAGCAGGGCTAGAACCCAGGCTGTTTTGTTTACAATTCGGTGAACTAACCGTAGGACCAGCCAGCCTCACTGTGGTAGTTTAATCCAATGACAACACTGATGTATATACAATGATTTGTAAACGCTCCATTTAAAGTATAGAACTGCAGACAGCATGTGTGAACTTCTAAAACTCACAATGAAAGTTTCTTGATACTTTTTTTTTTTAATTTCTTCTTAGTTCTGGCAGTGTGGTTGTTGACTTTCAACTCAGCTTTGCGGGAAACATTTCAGTGGATGAAATCAAGGAGGCTCTCAAAAACATTTCTTATTGGCAAATAGATCCAGGATCAATTCAAATCAACGGTAAGCTTTTGCATTTGTCCACTAGAAATAAACGTCAGTTAGCAGTTTTTATTTTTTTAAATTAAATATTTAACCCAAGTGACCCTTTTTATACACTTTCTGAATTTTCTTCTGGTTCTGCAACTTAAGCTGACTTATATTACTTATAAAAAAACAACAACAAGTGGATCTGATAAAAAAAAGGTCAGCATAGCCAAGCAATAATATTTGTCAACATTATACAAAGGAAATCTTTCCCTTATAGCAGGCTGCATTTAGCTGGATCTCAATTTTGTTCAGTTCAGCTTTTGCATGTTCTGCTACTGTAAATTGAGTGGGTTTAGCATTTGGCCCACTCTCAAAAACATTCAGCAATTATGTTTGTGCATCAGTTTAATTTGCATTTGGGCCAATTGCGTGCAGCCGACAATTTACTATATATATTTATAGCAGTTATTTTGACTATTGATTATAGATCTGACAGTAATTATAGCTCATTATACAATATATAATAAAAAAAATTAAAGAAGTTATGTTATGTCCAGCGATGATTAAAAAAAATGTAGCAATTTTTCTTAAAACTATTTTTTCTCACATTATCTCCTTGTTTACATGTATATTTGTCTTCTATAATTTATTGTTATGAAATTTGCATGCTGATTTATTTTGCAGTACTAGTAAAAAAAAGCTGAAACTTCAACAAGTGGCGCTTCATGCCACACTGTGTTCTAATATGGCATGCATGCTAAAGTTGATTTGTGCCAAATGCTGCATGCCATATTTAAACGTTAGGTTTTGCTTCAACCTCTATCAGAGCCCTAGCTAAACTATAATGTAACTGATTTAGCATAAATGAATGCAAGGCAAATTTGAATGTTGAAGAAAGCCCAAGTTTTTTTCTGAACACTGACCACTTTCACTCTGAATGCTGGGTGTTGGCTGGGTCAATGCAAGATGACTTTAAAAAAAGAAAAAATGCCACCTGAAACCCATTTTTTTCAGCTTGGTCGGAGTTGTGAAGATGTGTTGTGTTGCATTGTAATTTGATAGTTTTCTCCCTTGGTCAAGTGGATTAAGTAATTACTTGAATGAATGCATTGTTATTATATGGGTTAAGGGAAAGTTTTCACAGTGATGGACAAAGAAGTATGGGTGTGTTTGTGTGCATTGGGTGGGTGGCGCAGGCAAGGGAGGGCAGAGTCTATAGTAATAGTAAACTATGCAGTATGGATCAAGAGCAAATGAAACAAACATGCATGATTTGGGCAGAGTTTAATATTGACAAATGAATGAGATAGACTGAGGAAAGCAGTTAATGAAAATTATGGAAGGAGAGAGTGATAGATATAATCGGAGTAATTTGAATGGAAAGAAACATTGATGATTTATTGTAAAGTCTTGGGCACAGTAAGAGAAAGGATATCATGCCTCAAGCTGATGTTGATTAAATATTCATATATACAGAAACCACTGAGTTAATTCACATAATTGTCACAACCCATTTAAAAAGAAAGAATATAATTTTGTCACACAAGCAATGTTACTGATCAATGTTTATTTTCTTTCAGAAACAGTCTTGAGTACAACCACAGCGTCAACAACTTCTTTGCCGTCATCTACCGGCCACACTGTTGAAAGCACCACCATTTCACCTCTGTCCACCACTACTGCAAATGTGACAGGAGAGGCAAACCTGACAACTGGAGTGACTCAAATTACTACAGTGTACCCAAATGTCACAGACTTTAACACTACATCTGATCACAATGTGACACAGTTAACAATGGTCACCTCTGGGCCCACGGAAAATGCAACCCAGTACAACACGACCATGGGTCCACCAGAAAATGCAACCCAGTACAACACGACCACGGGGCCACCAGAAAATGCAACCCGGTACAACACGACCACGGGGCCACCAGAAAATGCAACCTTTTCCACAGTGGCATCAACAGTAACATCAACTAATGCCAACAATGTAACCGTTTTCTCTGTAAGTTTTAGGATAACAAGCTTAAACTGGACTGAACAATACAAAAACTCATCCTCCGGTGATTACAACAATCTGAAGCATACACTAATAGCAAAGGTAATTTTAATAACAAGTTGTTTTTCTTTTTCTTTCTTTTGTCAAAACGTTTTACTTATCGGAATTTCTCCTAATTACATTTTTAAAATAAGTAATATATTTTTACGTTTATGTTGTCAATTATTATAGGCAATTATTAGAGTGTATTTTAACTGAATAGCTAAAGTGCTAAAACTTTATGCTATGACGTTTTCATTTCATTGGTCAGTTCTGAGTAATTTGATGCTTACTTTCCGTTAAGTTGAAAAAAAGTTATCGTGTAGTCTCATTCAATTCAATGCCAGCCATGCAATTTTTTTTTCAGCCGTCATTCTAACTTAAACGTGTACCAAAAAATCTGTAGCTCAACAGAAACTTGTTTATTTCAGATCCAAGAGGCTTTTAGAAAATTCAGCTCATTCCTAGAACCAACTATTTTAGGATTCAGGTAGGCCTATAAAAAAAACGAAAATCAAGCTGCTTCAATTATTCTGTAATTTATATTTACATAGCTGTGCACTGATAGTTTACAGATGTTCCTTCTAGTTAGAAGATTATTACGTTTACTAGGACCAAAACTCCTGCAGGGCAGCAGGGATTGGTCGGCGGCATGGCTAGAACCTACACCATTTTACTGACTGTACGATGAACTAACTGTGGTAGTTCGATTTAAGTACTGTTATGATCTATTTACAAGGAATTGTAAATGCTCCATTTAAATTATAGAACTGCAGACAGCGTGTGTGAACTTCTAAAACTCACAATGAAAGTTTCTGCATACCTTTTTTTTTTAAATTTCTATTCAGTTCTGGCAGTGTGGTTGTTGACCTTCAACTCAGCTTTGCAGGAAACATTTCATTGGATGAAATCAAGGAGGCTCTCAAAAACATTTCTTATTGGCAAATAGATCCAGGATCAATTCAAATCAACGGTAAGCTTTTGCATTTGTCCACTAGATATAAACGTCAGTTAGCAGTTGTTGTTTTTTAAATTAAATAAATAGCCCATGTAACGCTTTTTTTTTCTGGTTCAGCGACTTGAACTTTACCTTATATAAAATTAAGAAAAGACTAAGTGGATTTGATAAGAAAAGTCAACATCGCAAGGCAATCAAAGTCGCCAACAATATACAGAGGTCATCTTCAATGCAAGATGACTTTATTTAAAAAAAAGGGGTGGGGAGAGGAGGCTATAGTAATAGTAAACTATGTGTAATTAATCAAGGGAGCAAATTAAACCTAAGAAACGAGTGTGCATGATTTTGGGGGGGGGGAGTAGAATATAGACAAATGATAGATAGACAAAGGAAAAAGAGACCAACAGGTGGCCTGCGGTAAATTCGAATAGGCAGAAACATTGATGATATATTGTAAAGTCTTGGGCACAATAAGAAAACGGATATGCCGGCAGTTGATTTTGTCAAAATACTCATATATACAGAAACAGCTGAATTATTTCACCTGATTGTGAAACCCATATAAAAAGAAAGAATATAAATTTGTCATACAAGCAATTTTACTGATCAATGTTTTTTTTTACTTTCAGAAACTGTCTTGAGTACGACCACTGTGCCAACAACTTCTCTGTCGTCATCCACCGGCCACACTATTGAAAGCACCACCACTTCACCTCTGACCATCACTACTGCAAATGTGACAGGAGAGGCAAACCTGACGACTGTAGTGGCTGTGGTCACTACTGGCAGCCCAGCCGTAAATGTGACGGATGGTCAAAATCTAACCACTAACGTTGCTACAGTCCCCTCTAGCAGCGCTGGCAACACTACACTTCCGACAACCAATACAACTGACTCTGCAGTCAATGTGACAGAATCAATAACTTATGCGACTACACTTCCAACGGTCAATGTGACAGAATCAACAGTCAATGTGACATACTCAACAGTCAATGTGACTGAATCAACAGTCAATGTGACTGAATCAACAACTAATGTGACATTAGGGTTCACTACATTTCCAACAGTCAATGTGACATACTCAACAGTCAATGTGACATACCCAACAGTCAATGTGACAGAATCAACAAGTAATGTGACACTGGCAGTCACTACACTTCCAACAGTCAATGTTACATCAACAGTCAATACAACATACCCTACAGTTAATGTGACAGAATCAACAATCAATACAACATACCCAACAGTCAATGTGACAGAATCAACAGTCAATACAACATACCCAACAGTTAATGGGACAGAATCAACAGTCAATACAACACACCCAACAGTTAATGTGACAGAATCAACAGTTAATACAACATACCCAACAGTCAATGTGACAGAATCAACAGTCAATACAACACACCCAACAGTTAATATTACAGAATCAACAGTCAATACAACATACTCAACAGTCAATGTGACAGAATCAACAATCAATACAACATACACAACAGTCAATGTGACAGAATCAACAATCAATACAACATACTCAACAGTTAATGTGACAGAATCAACCACTAATGTGACATTAGGGTTCACTACACTTCCAACAGTCAATGTGACTGAATCAACTGTCAATGTGACATACCCAACCGTCAATGTGACATACTCAACCGTCAGTGTGACATACACAACAGTCAATGTGACAGAATCAACAACCAACACAACATACTCAACAGTTAATGTGACAGAATCAACAACTAATGTGACACTGGCAGTCACTACACTTCCAACAGTCAATGTTACGTCAACAGCTAACATGACCGAACTCACCACAACGGCTAATTCAACAGGATCAACAGCATCCACTGCCAACGTGACCACCAATGCAACAGAGGCATCTCCCACCCCGCCCACAACAACCGCAGCGGCGACCACTGTACCACTGGTGCCTGTCACCTTCCAGGGTAAATTCACCATAACCGATGGCATGGAATGGTCAGATGAACTTGCAACCAGGGACAGTGAGCCAGAAAAAAGACTAAGGTTGGATATTGAAAAGAACGTAAGTTAAATATCATTTATGATTTTAAAACTTATATCAAATATAAAAAACTTGCAACAATTTATTTTAAATGAAGTTTATATTATATATATATGTCTGTTCCCAAAGAACTTCTAGGTCTTTTGACGGATCTTTTGGAAAAATATTTTTATCATTTTGTGTATGCTGTAGAAACAGTTTAGGTATATCAATAAACATATGCAAATAGGTATGTTTTATATAACCAAAACACAAACAATAGATTACAACTATTAAAAGTAATCATGAGTACTCCCCCTTTGCTTTGCTATTACTGGAAGTGTTTAAATGGCTTTCAGGGCTTTCAAGTCTTTGTGTTTGACTGTGATGTCTGTAGTTTTCTTTAGGTTACCGTGTATTGTATCAGTAAACTTTTACTATGATTTTTTTAAGTGTGATTATTTGTCATTAATATACACCTTTTGATCAACTGTCCCAACAGTTATTTACACTTACTCTAAACAATATTTTGTATACTCCTTAATTTGTTGATTTGAAAGTTTAAAAAGGTATGTCCAATATGCAGAAAATGTCACCATTGTGCAAATAGGCTTACATATAGACTGCAATGGACTGTAATGATAAATGGTGATTAGCTTTCACTCAGTGTGTTTTTTCCTGTGCAATTTTTTGTGTGTGATAGTAGCGAAATGCTTATGACAAGGACAATATTCAACCGCAATTTAAAGGAAGTAAAAAAGTGTCAATTTGAAGGCCATAACAACCAGTATAATGTTACAGATGTTCCTTCTAGATTTTTATAGATCTAGGTTATTATGTCCACGTAGGCCCAAAACTCCTGCAGGGTGGCAGGGATTGGTAGGCGGCAGGGTTAGATCCCGGCCGTTTTATTGACAGCCCGGTGAACTAACTAACCACAGGACCAGATAATAAAGTATTTAATGCAAAATATTGAAATGAAGTTTTTAAAAATCAAAACATAGAATAAAGAATTGATGACATATTATTACTATAAAGTATTTTAATCAACTTAAATTTAATACATTAAAAAAAATTATAGGATAAAAAATCAGAACTGCGATCAAACAATCTGCTGTTCTAATCTGTCCCAGGGAACTGCAGTAGAACAGTCTAATTGAATCAGTACAAAATTGATAAACCTGATATCATTACTGCAGACCTATAGACATTTGTGCTCACCATGAAAGCCTTTTTTTTTTGTTGCTCTTAGTTGACAGCACTCTACTCAAGAATTCCAGGTTTCAAAGAAGTCAAAGTCCTGTCATTTAGGTAATGAACACTTGATAGTTCCTTTTTTTAATTTCAAACTGATGCATAATAGGCTTGAGTAGTATGTACAAGTGTTTCCAAAATCCAGCTGAATTAGATAATTTAAATTTTTTAACAAAAAATTTGGTTATTCTAAATTGTAAACTACTGTAAATTTTGATGCAGTGAAACAGCCTCACTGATCAGCAGAATATTATTTGAGATATTGGCTGCATTGTACATTTTGTTTTTAAAGTTTTGCTTTTTCCAATTTTAAGTTGCTTGTTATTTAAATTACCGGATACATTGATGCAAAAAAAAAAATTTTGGTTGTTTCATTATTTACTCTTTTTTCTATATATTTTGTTGTTAGTGTTTTTTTTTTTATAAATCTCTAAATTGATTTTCACCTTTACCTTTCCTATAACCTGAGTGAGGGTTGTTGGGGCATCATCTTTTGACTGTTGGACGATTGTATCCCACTTGTCTTGGTTCTGCACCACCTACTGGGAATCTGCAAGAGACAAGCTGGCCCACTCCTTGATGTCATCCTCCCATTGTCTCGTCTGCCTGCCTCTCTTTCTTCCACCTTGCACTGTGCAACTGCAGGGTGGTTTTCACCTGGTTTTCGGATCTTGCCACATGCCTGTACCATCTGAGTTTTTTGCATTTAATGGCGCTGAGTAGATCCTCGTGAGGGCCAATGAAGTTTGTGATTTTCTCAAAGACAGCCTCATTTGTAACCAGTGATGTATTTAGGCATGTTTCACATGTTCCATTGGAACAGGGGCCCCCACTCTAAAGGGGCCCCCACACATTCCAAAAAATTTTTTTTAGTGACATCCCCATTCTTTCGGTGAAAATTTCAAATAAAATGCATTTATTCCCCTACAATTTTAAGCACTCCAGTCCGACCAAGCTGAGCGAGACATACAATTTATTTATGATTTTACACAATGTAACATGAATTAACGGCACTTTGCTTCTGAGGTATGTGGAAGGCAAAGACGAGGCCAGGAGGGGCCCCACATAAATTTGGGAACAGGGCCCCCACAATCCTAAATATGGCCCTGTTTGTAACGCGATCTTTGTAAGACATGTTCAAATTGATTTATTTAATGTGTAATTCTTTTTTCACCCTGTATTTCGCCATGTTGTATTTTTCAACGACTTTGTTTGTTTATGTAGTAAAGGCAGCATCAAGGTGGACACCGAAACAACTTTTTTGACGAGGGATGTAAATCCTGACAATGTGACGAACACCTTTAAAGCTTACCTGGCGGACAACAACTTCAAACTTGGGAATCTCACGATTGACCAGGACACCGTACAGCATTCAGGTATTAATATTGTTTACTTAATTCCTTTTGTTTCAATAGCCGTAGCTCCAAATGTCACATTGAAATACTTCATACAGAATGCACAATCTTTCTTTAAACTTTTGTAAGGATTTTATAAAAAAATAATTGTGTCTTTAGGGCTTGTTTATCAAAAGTGCTAACTATGACAATTTTAAAACATTTTGAAGTGTAATTAGTATTTGTAAGGCACTTGATGACTTGATTCATGGGAATCCAAATCTTAAAAATATTGCTTCTTCAGAACCAATAAAAAACTGGTAGGTTCTAGAGGTAAGAGATGACATGCCAACAAAACCAATAATCACATCTCCAAATATCATGTAACATCCCTTTTCATAAAAAATGTATTTATAAACCTATAAATATATTTTGGCTTGTTTAAAAAAACATCAGCATTTGTAGAAGCAAATCAAACTGATGTAACTCAAGTAGGTTATAATCTCCTTTATGTGTCTGCAACTTTACTATCATTGCTAATGTTTTTCTGTTGTTGTTTTTTTATTTATTTTGCATCACGTAGTATGATAGCTTTTTTGTTCTAATATTTGCTCTACAGAAGTAAAAGCCGTACCCTCCTCGGATAGTGACAAGTTCCCAGACTGGGCCATCGCAGTCATAGTTTGTGGTGGCTGCCTGATCTTGTTTGTCATATGCATGACAATTATATTGGTAAGGCCACCTATTTTTTGTTGTTGTAACTTTCATGAGTAGATTTCTCTTTACAAATTATTTAGACCAGCACTATGTCTGGCAGCTTTTACCCTCCAGCCTATTGCAGGTACCCATCAGAGCTAAGCGGGACCATTGGGATAACAAATGGGAGGGTAGCATAATTTATGTTAAGTTGAGTTTTGGCTACACAAGCTTCATATAAAACTAAGGGACACAAAAATAGGAGGTTTGTTAGAACAGCTTTTTGTACGCCAAAGTCACCCTGACAGATCTGAAACTTTTAAACCTATGCCTTTCTTTCCAGTGCTGTCGTCGGACCCACAATAGGAAGTACATTTTTGGAGATGACCCAGAGGACATGCACTACCGCAGGAGCTGGGCCTCTCAGGATACGTCCGTCCCTAGCCAGGCAGATGATGTCTACGACGTCTATGACAACAGTGGACTGAACCACTACAAGCCTCCACACAGAAGCCAGGACAGCCGCACTATCCCCCTGAGCGAGTCAAAGGGCAACAACGGACATGACAACCCCTATCATCACCTCAACAAGGGGCAAGTGAATTATGGGTACAGCGAACCTGTAAGTATAATGATCCACTCCGTTCATGTTTATATGATAACATTACTCGAAAAGTCATGATAAAAAAAACTTCTCAATTACTGAACACTCCACAATATCTTTCCTTGTATATCAATCTTTAAATAATATTATTCTGTACTTTAAAATCTATACCACATTATACATTCAATGGCCCTGACACAGACTTGTTTATCTGACATAAGCTTATATATCATGTGAAATATTTAATGCTTAACATATTATGTGCCATATATATATCCCTGCTCACCATTTAGAATTTATAATCTTGCCATTCCCCAGTTTAACCTCAAACTAGATTCAAACTTTTCAACAAATGTTCAATCTATTTATTAGGTTTCATAATTGGGCACTTAGGAATGTGTTTTATTAGGCATCAGGGCCTATATCTTAGGGCTCTAGTATATAATATATTTGGTACAAATCTGTATAAATTGATACACTGGGGTACAATATAGACAGAGCTTGTTGTACAAAGTAAAAGGTGTCATTTATTGTCAAATTTTTTAAAAGTTGATTTGAAAGGAATCAGTAGAATCAGTATTATCAGTTGAGCCTATGGGGTACATCTTATTAATACATTTACATATTTATGCAAAGTAAAGTGTCCTATTTACACAGTAGATAGAGCACACATAAAAATGGTGTCCTATTTGCACAGTAGATAGCAGTAAGTAAAGTGTCATAATATAAAGTTTTGCTTGTGTGTCTCCAGACAACCTCTTTATAAAAAGTTCCATTTGGCATAAGCATCAAAAATCATGTGTAAGAATTAATCTTAGTCTTTTTTTTTTCTAGCCCACTAATGTCTTTGAGTTAGTTTCCCCTTCTAGCATGTAGAACATTAGTCCTAGAACCTTCACCTTATAGTAGGCCTATAGATTAGATTGCAATTATTTACATTTCATTTATAAATATAGCCTATTTAATCACATGTATACTTTTACTTAATCTAGAGCTATATATATCTAGTTTTTTTACTGTGTGTTTGCTTTAATTCCACATTTTTGTTTTATTGCACTTATATATTTACTTGTATCCAATAATACTTTATTCATATAAAAACACAGTTTATAAAAAAAATATTCATCTTATTATAAAAATGCTTCAGTATATAGTAATGTCAAAGTTACATACCAACAACAGTGTTGTATCTGCTAATGGGAACCAGAAACAGGCTTGTAGGCCTGGATGTTGATGTTGTCTCTCTAACAATATTGTTCGTAGCCTAAGCACTGCTATTTAGTCGCATGTTTCACTTTATGCACCCACTCAGCACACACTGTGATATGTCACACTGCCTGGGACACAGTAGTGCTCCTCAATTAAATCTTCAAACATCTTATATGGCTTGTTACAGAATTTAATATTGGCCACCGACCCAATAGCAGAAACCTCAAATGTCATTTAACTAATATTATATTACATTCCAGGCATTACATTTACACACACTATAGATTTATTTTTTCATTTATTTCAAATCTAACAACAAAATGTTGTTTTTTTTCTAAATAACTTACACCAAAATTTTGTACATATTTATGAAAGCACAAAAAAAAATATTTTTTTTCATGTGTTTAAAATAATTTCATAATTTTTGTATTTAGAGTGTTAATCAATGGTTTAAAAAAAAAAAGCTGAAGCTCAGCTAAAACTATAGGCCAACTAGATCATTGGCCTACTAAACATTGGCCAACTAAAAAAAAGCGAGCCAACCATGGTTTCCTGTTTCGTGTCTAGAGAAATATTATCCCGTTGTATTTTTCACCTTTCACCTTTTATTTGATTTTTTCTAATAAATTTATTATATGCATAATTTATATGTAGTTTTAGACTAAATCTTCACAATATATTATATTATGTTCTAACTATGACTTACAATGTAGTTTATGAAATACTGACTAAATTTTACATTATATGCCACACTGTTTCATAGATCTGTAATTAAATAAGCAGTTAACTATAACAATTTCAGTAGATTTTTTTTGATGTAGTAATACAGTGTTAAAAAAAAATGTTTAACCAAATAGGCTAACATTGATTATTAATAATTTTTATATTCAAAAGTGAATTAAATCAATTATATTTCAACTTCTCTATTTTGACACTAAATTAAATTTAGCATTAAGAAAACAAAAAAAAATTTGGTCATTTATTATGAAAAGGGTTGTTAATTATGTTCTATACCCATTTGAAAATGTAAAAAAAAAAAGTGATTCACGTATAAAAAATATATGAGTAGTTCTTGAAATTCTATGAAACAATATTATTATTGTAATTTAATCAACATTTATCAAGCTGTAAACCTTAACTGGACCTGAATTTGTGTACAAACACAACAAGCTGATTTATTTAGCCTACTTCAACTTGTGTAATCCATAATCAAGATTGGGCAGACTATTGGCTCAGCATTGTTGCCTCATTCCAATGGTCCTGGGTACTGTTAGAATACATACAAGATTGATTCAATGAGTGATGGTATCCCATAGTCTGCCCAGCTCCGATAGTTACCTCTCATTCTCATCCATTGGGGAATGTAAAGGTGGCAGGTCACACAATCCCTTCCTAAAGTTTATGAAGATAAATTTAATGTTTTGTTTTTTCTTCTCATTCCTGCCTTGTTTTGCTCAGTTTGTTTTGCTTGTAATAATATTTTTTACATCGTCTCTTACCAGATCATCAACAGCCAGGCGCCTAATAATGGCCAGGCTGGTAACCATGGTGCCAACGGAGAGCCCAAGAGGATCATGGTGTACAAGGAAGATGACACTGTCACCTATCACGACCTCGTGCGGGACGCATGGGAGACTCGCCTCTAAGAGCACAATTGATCCTGGACTCACACTCGCAGTTTGTAGGGAAATAAAATGAAAACCAGCCATCAAATCCAAAACTTTAAAACGTTTTCATGATTTCAGAAAAATTTTTAGATATTGAAAAGGTTTTTTCTTTACAATTTCAAGCCAAAGTATTTACTTAATTTACTAACTTCACTATGCAAAACAAAATGTGACTTTCCTGTGTATTTGTATATATTTCAATGTTTATTATTCTTTGAATTCTCACATGTGTATGTATAAATAATGATGGACGGACAATGATGCATTGTAGTGGTTCTTATATATTTGCATGCATTTATGCACATAAAACATGTATGTTAGTTAGGGTATGGGAGCCCCATGCCTTGGAAGAACATACAAATACAAGCCTAAGAAATGATACAATCTTCTCTTCAGATTATGAGATAAGATTCCCGGTAGTTATGCACATGTCTTATATGAAAATGGTGCAGAAATAAGACAATTATCTTAAGTATTATGTACAAGTCTTGCCAAAAGGTGAGCTGCTTTTCTAATAATTCAATGTTATAATAACTTTTCATGGATCCAAGAACACAGTGTCAACCTTATAATGCAGGATTTTTTTTTACAATTCAAAAATTTAGTTTTATTAGGTTGTTTATTTATACATTGTATTACAGACCTTTATAGTGCTGAAAATACATAAGTAGCCGCTACTCCGTTTTAGTCCTACCACTTCTTCCAATATAATCCAAGGAATGTATAGGAAATTGGCAATTACACTGATAATACAAAAGACTTTTAAAATTCCTTTCCAATTTAGTTCCCATCTGTCATATATTATAAGCCACCTTTGATGCATTCAAGTGTGAAGTGTTTAGATGTTGTTTTTGCTGCATTCATTTTATATAGAATTATAAGAACTTAGATTTGGGAGTACTTAGCTGGTATAAATGAGCCTGTGGCACAATGGTTGTGTATATAGTATTGTATATATTGACTGAAGTATTATGTACTTAAATTAGAATAATTTTTATTTAGTTAGTAATGTCTATTAAAATTTTCATGAAAGAAAATCACATGTGATCAAAACACAAAAATAGGTAGTAAGAAAAATGTTGTGGTTACCTTAATGTGTCATGTGTATGAAAAAATATATTGTTGGTGTTGGATCATGGCACTGTTGGAACCTCTAAATGACTATCTCTGTCAGCCCGTAAAACTTCATATGTCACAGATTATTGAGTTCAGATTTGCACTAAAAATATGTCTTCTCTTATATCTCTGTTGATTTAGTTATACAGCCTGTAAAGTAATGAAATTGATTGGACGTAACAAATATATATTATATTTTGAATATCACATGATGATAGGACGTGTTCATCTTCGTACCATACAAGGTTGTTGAAACAGTAAACTTGAGTGTCTTCAATTCAAGTCCCGTTAAGCTAATGGTTTTATTTGTTATAGCTTTAAAGGACATCACCTGAATTCACCTGAATCTGTAGAGTGGCTGACTATGATAATCCCATCAGTGACTTTTGAATACTGGTGAGGTTTGCTCCACCTTTAACCAGGCCTCCAGACTTCTAATTATATTTACAAAGCTAAAAATATGTCCACAACAGTGAATTATAGGATCAGTATTCATGTCAACCTGTATTGGTGTTAGATTTCTCAACCATCTTCTTCTCATTTCAAGCATGAGTGAGGAGGTCTAATGCATCTATCCTTTAAGGGGTTTATGGTGTTTTAGTTTTTTTTTATGGCAGAGGATTTGGGGGTGAGGGTAAATAGATTATATAGTTGATTATAAAAAGCAATGGGCTTTATGGTAATAACATTTTATTAATGCAGTTTGTTTTCTCTATCTTGTAATATTCCATGAATGTTGTTGTTTTTGAACTTGTATTAAGCAACATTCCATAACTCTTTGTGGTCAAGAATTGAGATAAGTGGTGACTATGTTGTTGTTTTTGAACTTGTATTGCAACATTCCATGATTCTTTGTGGTAAATAATTGAGATAAGTGGTGACTCTGTTGTAGTTTTTGAACTTGTATGAAGCAACATTCCATGACTCTTTGTAATTAAAACTGACATAATCAATGACAAAATATATAATTTCTTTAATGACTTTGTACTTAAGAATTGACATAATCTATGACAGGAATTCTTTTTTTTTTGTCCTTCAATTCAACAACATTCCAGGGTTGTTTTTTAATTTAAAAATTTGTTCTGAATCCATGACAGAAACAAAAGGTGTTATATTTCTCATTATTTTTTAATGAATGTCTTTTACATACATATTTATATATATTTATATTATATATATATACATTTCAATCTCAAATCAGCATTACATTTTTTTAAAGCTTCTGTACAGTGGCTCTTCTTTTTGCTCTTTTGTCATTGTATACTCATAATCTTTTTTTTTTTCTACTTTATTCTGCTGTTTTTTTTTGTTTTTTTTAAATATACTAAACAATTACATCTTATAATATCTTTGGTTACTTTATTGTACATAGAAACAACCTATGTGAATGCAAACATTCCATGTTTTACACTTTCTATTGTATTTTTTCTTAAGTCTTTTCTGTGTTTGTTAAAATAATTATTGTGTGTGTGTGTGTGTATAAAGTGACATAAGTCATAAGGTATGTTTCCATGAATATTTCAAAATGAACAACTGAGAATTTTCCCAAACTTATATTGTGTAAATAAATAAAACTTGTACAGTGATGGAGAACTATATAACTATATTTCAACTTGAAACCAGATGTAGCTTAGGCTACTGTAATTATAAGCCCAATAGTTAATCAAGTCAGCTGATTATTGTGTCTTCTCTAATACTTGTATATGCTGCCTTCCAAAGATTTAGCACACACTGTATTTTATAATAAATATATTCTCCTGTGTTTGATACTTTGTATAGCAGATATGAATTTGTGAGAGAAAAAAATATTTTGTCAAATTTTGTAGAGTCTGTATGAGACTTTAAACTAAAAATGAATACCAAAAGGAGTTTTTAAGTACCGTACTTTAAAAGTTTTCTGCATAGCTGAAAAAAGAGAAATACTATTACTATTAGGATATGAATGAAAGGTCATATGTAAACTGGTAACAAAAGGCAAAAACCTTTTACCAGTAATTAAAGTGCCCTAAACAATTTTTCTTAGAACATACATTTTTTCTTAAAACATATTGTTTTTTATTCTTTTTGTCTTTCTTATAAAAAAATCAAAATATTTACATGAATTTTTTAAGTATCACAAATGGGATAGTCAATAAGAAATAGTGAAAAACTAATTTTATGTAGTAGATGTTCACTAAACTTGTTCTTGGGTAGTCATTTCCAGCTTTATTATGGCAGAGATTAAAAAACATCATTTTTACAAGTCTCTTTGTTGGCTTATAGAGAATCGTGTTTAAGAAGTGTTCATATAGGATATATTAGTTACAACATAGTTTAAGTAGAATGGTTTGTGCATTATGTGCTTATGAATACGAGTTAAGTGACAGAAAAAGCACAATTATTTTACAGCTAATTTATGCAAAAGGGAGACTTCTCAGGAGAGGACTGTCAGGCATTTTTATCAGCTACAAATGAGGCTTATTTTTAAAAAATGACTTGTATTTCCTAAAAGGAAAAATTATTGAATGACAAACTGTTTTGTTTTTCCAGGCACCAGTATGTGTTGATCATTCAAAGGTTATATTTGCAGTGTTATCAAATAAAATGTTCAGCAGAAATCTAAAAATGAAACAGATTTTGCAGAAATAGGTAGTGCACTTATCATTTTTTAGACTGTCTTGCAAAAATGGCTAGTTCTGCCTGCTTGGAAATGATACTCTTACCAGCCAAAACTCTTACCAGCTCCAAGTGTCCTAGTTTGTTTTTTTTTCTGTTGAAATTGTTTGTAAATCAGCATGTATGAAAATTATCAAGAATTTGAATTTAGAATAAGATATACATAGTCTCAGAGTGGTGTGTAGTAGAGTCTCTGCTTAATGTGTGTAGAGTTCTATAGAACAGGGGTCAGCAACCTTTTGATAATAGTGTGCCAAATTGGGATTTCTAATCCATTCGGCGTGCCAACAGTCTTAAAATCACCCTGCTTTAGCACTCAATTTCTAATAGAAGATACCGGTACTTGAACAATTTTTTTAGGAGTCTGGCAAATGCCATTGAAAATCGGTCTGTGTGCTAAGTCTGGCACGTGTGCTGCAGGTTGCCGACCCCTGATATAGAAAATAAAAAAAATTGATGTGCCATTTATGCAAGATAGATTTAATTCATGTAACCAAAGGATTTGTGTATAAAAGAAATTTAAGAAGCTTTCATCTTTTGAGGTGCCTTCATTTTATGTTGTTGTTGTGTTTTTTTTTTCATTCTCTGTATTTAAAAACATAATTAATGGGATCTTTCATTGACCATAAAATAATCATTTTTCTTGAATGGCATTTGTTGTTTTTTAAGTCACATGTTTGGGGCTGTAAGGGAGACATGAGTAGTTCTCAAAAATTAGTAAATTGACCCCTAAGTTGAATCTCAGGGTGGGTTGAATACAGTGGGGAAATCTATGGAACAAATTTAAACAATGAATTGTCACGTAGCATAATTAATCTGGAATGCACTATTAATTTAAGCTTTAAGGTGAATATGATATTTTAAAGTCCAAATCGAGGATCTTTTGTGATAAGCTATTAACTATTACAGTGATCAAGAGTGCAGCCCCTTTAACTTTAAAATATTTTGTTTTGTTTTGTAAAGCAGTGGATTGAATTGTATACATGAGCAAACACATTAAATACTGCATGCAGAGATTGTCATATTGACAGAATATTTGGACTGCCTTATATAATAATATGACATATTTATTTCACAGTTTATTTATATATATATAGATTTATATATATATATATATATATATATATATTATTATTATACATTTTAAAACATTTTATGTTAAAACATTTATCAAAATAAATTACTTGTACACATTATTTTTTTATGTTTGTTTTTTCTTTTTGGTTGAGTATTTGTATTTTGGTTTTTGTTTGTTTGGTGTGGGTTTATATTTTTTTACTGTATTTATTTATTTTTATTTTGTTGTTGGTACTTAAATGATGTGAAAGTGGTTTAAAAAGTAAAGTACCCTTCAGACCAAACTGATCATAGGACTGGTGAAGCAGCATTCACCAGTTTCTGTGGCCACGGCATACAAGGGGATGTGTGGCCAGCAAATGCCCAGCACAATGCTCAGCCACCTTTACTTTACTCCAGCTAGTGTCAGGTACCCATCAGAGCTGGATATGCCAGCTAGGCTCAGAGGCACTCTTAAGTCCCGGGAAAAAATCCTAACCTGCACCGGGAATTGAACCCAGAACCTTCGTATCACCGGACAAACGCGCTGCTGTTGGGCCACCGTGATTTAAGAAAATAACTTGAATGGTTGGTCTTTTCTTCATCATCCTTCAGATAGCACACGGGACTGACAACATGATGACGCCCGGTTTTAACGTTGAGGACACCCTGAAGGAGTTTTGGGCCAAGGAGGTATAATCTTCTAATGCATCTGGAATGTCTTCATCTGAAAGAATGTCTGTAAACTATATAAGAAAAATACTACACGATATAGGCACGATGGCTGAGCGGAATTGCATTAGATTGGAGTACTGAATGTACTGGGTTCGAATCCTGGTAAAGGCTAGGATTTGTTCCCGGGATTGGAGCATGACCCTGAGTCTACCCAGCTCTAATGGGTACCTGACTTTAGGGTAAAGTAAAGGCGACTGGCATTGTGCTGTTCTCAACTTTCAGCTTTTGGTTCAGCGTACACAATGTGAACAGATTTTATCGCACATGAGAGCTTTTTTAAGCTTACAAAAAGCCTGAAAAAGGTCACTTACACTTGACCACCCAGAAGTAACTAAATATGTATCTGATATTGAGCTGTAAATTAAGGGCACTCAACGAAAAGGCGCTCATTAATTAATACAAATTACATTTAAAATAGTTTTTATGCTCGTCTTCTTTAATGAAGCATAAATATAGCCTAATGAATTTTTAAAGATTGGTTTTATGGGCCTAATTAAAAAAATATAAGAGGCTAATACACTAGCAATATATTAGGTAATTGTTGTCATTGCAATTATTAATTCTTTAAAAAAAATTCTTAAATTGACTTAAAAAATTAATTAATGCGAAAAAGTTTTTTTGTCAACTGTTAAACGTAGATTAATTGTACAACTCTAATTACTATATAGTTGAAATAAATACCACAATGCTAGATTTAAATATATAAATATTAGTTAAATATAACAAAATATAACTTGTTTGGCATCACCATAGAATGAAATTTGGTAACTTTCATTTAATTAAAGGGAAATAATTAAGCCGTTTTTATTTGCTTTAATATTAATTTCTAATTAATGTTTTTTATTTTTCCTTCATAAAAAGAAATAGAAAGCTTATACGGTACATTATATTAATAAAATGAACAATTATAAAATCAAGTTGAAAGTTATATAAGTATTATATGACTGGAGAATTATTGTGTAAATATTTAAACATTACATTAACTACTTACTACGTATGATAGCCTCATAAGTACCTATTATCAGTAGGCCTACCGTAATTTAATAACGACTTTTAAAAGATAAAATTACAGGCTGAGATCAAAATAAAAGAAATAATTATAAGGTGTTAGAAATTATTTCGTGACAATGTTAAAACTTTTTAGAAAGCTCAGTAGGCTAATTGTTTTTTGTTGTTCTTTTTTTGTTGTAATAAATGAAAAAAAGAAAGATGATAATTTAAACCTTATAAATTTTTTTAATTAAATATAAAACGCTTAACGTTTTTTTCTATAAAAGTTTCTTTTCTATTGGCTTACTACGGCGCTAAATAAATTGTTTTATAAAAATATAGAAGAGCGGGTCTTCTTTCAGGCTGTTTGCACGCTGAATAATTTTAAATTTAGAAATCCTAGTTTCAAAAAGTTGCCGACCCATGCTCTAGAGGACTGAGGGTCAAAGAGTAAAGTAGTAATACTCATTAAAGCATTAAACTATAATTTCGAAATAAAACTCAAGAACAACCTGTTGCAATTATAAGATAAACATAAGGACATAAACACTTTCTTTATACGAGAACAAATGCATATTAGTACCCTTTCTTCCCTAGTGTCATGTGGGCATGGGATGGGTTAACTGAACAAACCAGGAAAAAACAGTAACTTAATATCATTCAGACCACTAATAAAAATGCAGGACTAGACTCAGACCTCGGATGTGCGTGGGACGCAACAATCTTCTTTAGAGAAGGAGCGTCTGTAACAATATATAAGATAAGAAACAGGCAGACCATAACCATCTATGCCAGAACTCTGAAAAAAGTAGGCTACATAATAATATATATATGTGATGGTGCCCATTCAGAAAGACTTAATCTGGGTATGAGAGGCCAGATTTCATTAGTAGCCTATCAATGAGTGCTAAAGATGAGGCAGCATTTGGCCCATACGGGCTGTAACTGCCTCTAGGCTTAAGTGCCTTAAGAGACTTTACTTTGCACATCACCGTTACTCACCTACCCTAGTATTTTTCTTGAAAAGGCCCCATTTTTTCTTGTAAGGACCCCTTTTTCAGTCCCACTTCTTAGCATTTAAAATGTCCCACTTTCTAAAATTCCTAAATATGTCGAACGTTTTATTCATTAAAAAGACCTACGTTTTTGTTATCGAAAAGGTCCTTCCTCACATTTTTATTTTTAGAATTAAAAAAAGGCACCACTCTCCGTCATTGGAAAAACAAAAAATGTGTATTCTTAAAGAGGCCCCATTTATTGGAATGATTTTGTGATTGGTTTTTAAAACTACATGTGCACTCTCAATCTCTCGCTCAGTCCTCTCCGTACCGTCTCTGGCGCTTGAGACGAAAGCCATCGATCTCCCTTTATCCCGGTCCCCAGCAGCTCAAGGGGCTGTTTCTAAGGTTAGGCTTCCAGCTTTCAAGTCCCGTTCCACTGTTCTACTCCATGTTTCCTTTCAACCTTTTACCCTGGGGAGAGGGGTCCATCTCAGGGCTTTTCTGGGAAGGGAGTCAGCTGACATTCTGCAGACGTGTCCCGTCCATCGCCTTCTCTTTTCTGAGATGCTCATTCGAGATCGTTTTTGGCCAGAAGATCTTGAGAATTCGTAACAGGCTTTGTGTCTGGAAGACTTCCAGTTTCCTTTGAATGGTGTTTGTAGCTTTCCTGCATTTAGATCCACACAAGAGAACGCTTAGAACATTGCTCTTGGATATCCTTATTTTGGTATGGAGGCTGAGGCCTGATGTTCTCCATATGTGCCTGCGCAGCGCAAAAGCATGTTTCATCTTACTGATTCTGGCGTTGATAACTTGATTTCCAGGTCACAGTCACCATTTGTTGTCATTTTACTAGGGCCTACGTAGGCATTTGAATTCCTTGACATCTCCTATTTATTTCTCGTCTTTTGTGACAGGGATGTTAATTGTTTTGTTGTTTTCTCATTACCTTTTGTTTCCGGGGAGTTTACCTCGAGCCCTGTGGTGCTTGCTATCATTATTGTGTTTTGTTGGATATCTTGATGTCTGTTGGATAGAAGCAGGACTATGTCGTCTGCTTAGTCGAGTGTCTTCTAATATTGATGTTAGGGTCCATTGAATGTCCTGTCGCTTGTCCCGTGTGAACTGTTAGAGTAGCCATAGCAGTTTAGGCACCCAACTGCCAGAGCCAAAAGGGTCGGTGATATAAGGATTACACAAAATGAGTCCAATTGAGTTGATTATTATGAATATATTAACTCTACATTCAAAATTTCGTAAAGGAATTGTATGATTTTTACCCATTTCTGTGGAATGCCGTAGACGTGTCTGAGAATTAGGCTATGCATAGTGAATCTCTTTGTAAGCAGCCAAAGGCTTATTCGAAGTCTACAAAAACCGCATAGGTAGGCCTATAGCCTAGAGGTATGTCATTTTTGGGTATGTTCAAGAATCTGTCACAGGACGAATATATGGTCGATGCAAGATTTCTTTTTGCAAAAACTAGCTTGTTCTTTTACCTTGACGGAGTATCTTATCCACCGAGGCAGTGATTCGTTGGAGGATGATGCGACTTTTCCTTGCGAATTGTTGCAATCTCCAAGGTCGCCTTTTTTTAGTACTGTTACATAAAACATGAGAAAGTGGTTTTAGAAAGTAACTTAAATTGTTCGTCTACTCATGTATACTATACCTACTATAAATTATCTTTCGCAAGCGAGGAGGACCCACTTCAACCCCGCCCGGCCCCCTCCCATTCTAGCCAGTGTTACCATGTGCCATGAGGATGCGAAGGCGAAGGGGTGTGAGGTCAGGATTTTTTCGGTTCTTAGGCTACATACGGTAATGACACCCTTTCGTAAGTTTCGTTAATATACGTTAGCTTGTGCTGATTTTACCGGAAAGGGAATCACTCGATTGTTGTTGAGGATCCAAGGCACCGGTTCCTCCACGTCATTCTGCGTTAAATTTACTTTTATAAGTTTAGTTTTTCTGCAAAAATTGATTGTGATCTCTTGAGTCGAATTCAGAACTCTAGAACTATTACGTTTAAAATGAATCCCATTACTGTGATTACACTGTTCGTTGTTTTATTAATCGATCTTTCAATGTCCGGGGAACTAACATTCGAACTTCCCGATAATGAAAAAATGTGTTTTTATGAAAATGTTGATCAAAATCAGCAAGCTACTTTAGAATTTCAGGTAAATTATGATTGAATATATGATAATTTTGGGATGGATTTGATATTTTAAATCTTCTACTCAATCCCCTTTGGCGGCTATGTGGTCGTTATTAATTAGGCTAACATTCGGCTAACAAAATGTTTTAAATGAATAAATGGGGAAGGGGAAGGGATATAAAAAAGTTTGACAGTTGTTGACATGAGGGAGGGCCAGAAGGAGGGGGCCTTAAGAACAGTTGATGTCAACAATGTTAGCCTACTTTTTATATAATAAATAATTCAAAGAAAGGAAATTATTCATGAAATTCATGCGTTTGTATAACACTTACTAGCTAACTTCCTGTCCGACAGTGACTAGAGGCCTTCTCTATACTTTTAAACTTTTAGTTCTTATTAAGTAATTAAACCATCACCAGAACTAGTAGGCCTATTAATTATTCTTTTTGGTAGGCTATATTCTGTAACATATATTTAAAACTTTAAACTAGGGAGGCCGATGTCATTAATTGTGTAGAAACCGTACACAACAGGGCAACAGGGTTCTATTTTGGCTGCCGCTATTCGGACCCGGGTCCCTTTAGCATGAAATGACTATTCGGACCCGTTTTCAGTCAGAATTCCTTAAAACTCATAGACAACATCAAAAAAGAGGGAAACAAATACAAAAAATGTTTGTTTTACCATATATTATTATAAGAAGTAGCACAGAAAATACCAAATCTATCCCTATCCTTTATAACCTAACCGATACTAACTATTACCAAAAATACTACAAATCCATCCCTAACCTATATAAACTAACCGATACTAATATTTATCACTAAGTCTACCGGGTCCGAATAGCCACTTCGTTCTATTTTATTTTATTAAACATCAAATAAATTCAAATTAAAGGTCTTTTTGCCCTGAATACAGAACAGTTGGTTTCATTTTGATGATTTATATCTTATAAGTTTTACAGACATTCCTTCTAAAAAAAGAAGATTATTACGTCCACTAAGTCCAAAATTCCAGGGATCGGTCTGCTGCAGGGGCTTTGTTTATAAAATTGAACGTTTGCTAGTTTTCTCCTTTATTATTTATATTGTCCTTTTCTTTTTGAGTACTCCTTTATTCTGACCATATTTATTATATAAAAATGTATACCCTTTGTTGTATTGGCGTGCCGCAGGGTGGCTAGTTTAGGACATGATCTTGGTGTGCATCCCCCCCACCCCCTCACCCATCCACCCCTTTACGTCATTACGCCCTGGACGTAAGAACGGAAGGCTGATCCATTTTTTTAAAATGAGTATTTAACAGGGATGCCAGTTTTCCGGCTAAAGCCGGGTTTCAGGCTTTTAGTTAGGCTAAATTAAAAATAATGTTTATGTCACTATACGTATTGTCGCACGTTCAAGCTTGCATATTAGTTTTTGGAGAGAACAAAATTTTCAGGCTTTTTTGTCTAGGCCTGCTGGCATCCCTGATTTAAACTCCCCCACATTGTAGGTTAACTATTTTGACTAATTTTTAACAAGGTTCACGTAAGGGATTTGAAAAAATAGATGGGAATTTACTGCACTAAAATTGTTTTTGTTTCTCTGTCTGACAAACAAAAAGGATGCTGATGATATATGAGTCTTGATTGGGCACTGAAGTCAGAGATTTGACCAATGCTCAAATACTCAAAGGGAAAACTGTACATGACACGCATAATTCTGTGTTTCTTCAACAGCCCAATCTTACCCCTCCATCCCAATCAGCTTTGACCCTGGCCTGGTTTAATATACAGTCTCGACCCTCTTTATATCTGCTAGTCACTAGTCATCTTACATATATATTTTCTGCACATATATCCTGACTACTGACCTTGATACAGTCCTTGTATACTTTGTGCTGTTTACTTATAGTAACAAAGCAAAAAAAAAAAAGATTAGATATAAACAATGATGTGTTTAAATGATATTAATAAATATGAATATTTAAAAAGGCTTTCCCCATAATTTATTTCATACAGGTGATCACAGGAGGTAATTATGATGTTGACATGGAACTCACAGCGCCCAACGGACAGGTAAAACTGAATTTTCTCTACCTATACTGTATTTCAGTGCAACTTCTCAATTGTCAATTGTGACAAGTTGTAGGTTTAAATCAGGATAGAGCCTCCCAACTTCAATTTTAAATTAACTATTTAGTTGATGGAATATATATATTGCTTTATTCACACAAGTTGAACAGCATTGTAGATCACAAATAATAATATAAATAGTGTGGTACAAATTAGCATTTAGTCAAAAGTCTTTTTTAAGCTCTATTTAAAAATAAGACTGCAATATCAAGTAGTTTTAGCTTGTACTTTTTACAAACTTTTTTAACAAATGAAAATCTCTGAATATATAATCATTTCAAGTAGGAAGTAATAAGAATATTTTAATAACTTTCATAATTTTGAACTATTCTCATTGATGACGTACATCTGTATTATGCTTTGTCTTGTGACAGACATCTGTTTTATGCTTTGTCTTGTGACAGACATCTGTTTTATGCTTTGTCTTGTGACAGACATCTGTATTATGCTTTGTCTCTTGTGCCTGTGTAGGTATTGTACAAAGACATCAAGAAACAGTACGACAGCTTCACCTGGACCGCACAGCACAAGGGCATTCACACTTTCTGCTTCTCCAACGAGTTCTCCACCTTCACCCACAAGATCGTCTACTTTGACCTGGAAGTAGGTGATGAGAAGCCTGCGGTAGAGGAAATGGGAGACCACCAGACTGCCATGACGCTGGTAAGCCTAAATATTAATAGGGATTTTACCTATATTCACTCTTCAAAGTTTTTATGATGTGTTTTTTTAAGATTTGAATCGACTGTCTTTCTATGTACATGACGGTCACCAGGTCACATGTCATGGACATCAGTTTCATTTTGACACTATCTTTCTTCCACATAACTTGGCCTTTTTATTTCATAAATGTTATTATCCATTTGAGGGGTGCAGTGGCTAGCCCAATGCTTCTCTAAATATTTCTTAAATTCCATCCATTAGAATTAGCGCTAAAACTTGGGAGTTTTTTTTTTTCAAGAATTCATTAGCATTTGATTGATTGTGCTAAAAATACAAAACAAACGTTTGAAAATAGAGTCACTATCACTCTCTTTGGTTAGAATTTTAAAAGTTTGTAATAGGCATTTAAAAACTAGCATTTGGATCAGAAGCGAAATAACCCATAATCGGCGATGCACTGCAACTGCAAGGGTCTACCAGTAGAGGCGAAGTGCAGCGACTCCACAGGGGAAATGATAAATGATAGTGTTTCTAGTATAGAAATTAGTGTATAAAAAATTTTGTAGGGATGGTAATAAAAGTCATTATTTTGATCTACTTAGAATCTTGGATGATTAAATGATTCCATTGGACTTCTGGATTATCAATCCGGGAAGATGTCAAGTTTTTGAATATTTGTTTTTCCCATCTGTTAGAAAGGTCACTAAGGGTTGGGAAAGTGAGGGGTAAACAGACTTTGGTTGTTCAAGTTTGTGAAAACTGATAGATGTTTGGAAAATGTTTGTTGTTTTTGCTGTGCTGGACAAAGGTGTGTGAAAAATATTTTTTTTTTTTTTGGGTGTGGAGGGTGTCCCTGAGTCTACCGGTACCCAGCTCTGATGAGTACCTGACCTTAGTTGGGGTAAAGTAAAGGTGGTTGTGCATAGCGCTGGCCACACAATCACATAGGATGCCGTGGCCACAGAAACGGGTGAACACTGCTTCATCGCACCTATGGATCAATTCAGTCTGACGGGTACTTTACTTTTTTACTGTCGGGCCACAAAAGTCCACTTGGTGGGCCGCATGCAGCCCGCGGAATGCATGTTTAAGACCCCTGCTTTATACCATATCAGTCAACTTTAAAATTTATTAGTATAGATTGTGTTGAAAATTTTATGTAAAACTTGGGAAAAGTTTGAGAATTTAAAATGTCTGTGGACTAATAACTTTGGATAATGAACATCCTGATAGAGTTTGTTAACTTTTCCCTTTTTCATATGTTCCCCTTTTTCTAGATGGAGACATCATCCGTCAACATTTTTGAAAGCCTGAAGAGTGTCCTGGATTACCAGACTCACCACAGGCTACGGGAGGCCCAGGGACGCGCCTTCGCAGAGGACCTGAACGAGAGGGTCCTGTACTGGTCCGTCGGGGAGTCTCTGGTCATCATACTGATTGGCATCGGCCAGATACTTGTCCTCCGCAGCTTCTTCACCAACACGCATAAGACGTCGGCATCAACGTGAGCCCCCAGAAGCCCCCCTCCCCTAGTTAAATCTAAATCTGATGCCCCTGATTTTATTCCAGTCCAACTTCTTTTTTTAAAATTTGTCTTTAAGGGGAAATAATTGGATTCTCTTGAACTCTTTGTCTCTAGAATTATTGTCCTTATTCTGATGGAATCTTTTTACATATTGTTCCATGCTGCCAGGCTATTTTTAAGCCCACACAATATTTATATTTTTAGTTTTGTATTTTATCAGAAATAAATTATTTTTTTTCATATTTTTTTTTATTTTTTTGGGGTTTGGAATTTCTAGAATAATTAATGATCAATACATTTGTATAGATATAGCCTACTGCAATTAAAGACTTTCTTAAAACGGTAATAAGAAAGCTCAGAAAACACTAAGACTTATTTCCAGTAACATTAAGAAATACAGGTGTTAAAAATATTATTTTTCTTTAAAATTATATTCCAAGTTTAAATATCCAATAGTTTTTTTTTATAAAATCTTACAATTTTCTTTTAAAATACAGCAGCTTTTTCTCATTTAAAGAACAAAATAGAAGAATGTTTTACAAAAGGCAGTAATCAAAGAACTGGTATAAATTTAAATACACAGATATAACGTAGGCCTCAATAAATCTTAAATGTATGAGTAGCATCTGTAACACAAGGTTTGATGTAAAGTAAAAAGTAACAGTTAAGTGACTGTAACGTTAAATGAAAATGCCCTTTTTTGAAAATTTGATGAGACTGTTATCCAAAGATAAAGAACTATTTGGTGTTATTTTTGTTTAAAGGTTTGGCAGATAAGTTGAATAATGAAGTATGATGGATAGTTTGAATGAAAGTGTTGTCCATAGGGCGTCTTTATTTAGCTCATTATCTCATCATTTAGAATCATTTCAAATAGAATGCATACGGTACATTTTTGTTTAGTTTTCAGGGTTGGGAGAGTAAGGGGGAATTTTAAAAAGGGCATTTCGCATTTAGCCCATGGTTTTCAACTGTCCTCCTCCTAATATTATTTCGGCAGCGGAAACAAAAGCAAGAAGTAAAAAGCTGCTGAGAAATATCAAAATAAAAAATGATATTTGGCTTTGTTTTGAAAGTATTTTTTCATATGTTCTGCTCAGTAGTCGGACATGTTTGTTTCTTGACAAGCCTTGTGTTGTTATCATATTTAGCTCTTGCCCAAATGACAGTAGCTTCACTCATTTTCACCAACAATAAAAAATACAGTCATTGTGTTAAGTTGCTTGAGTAGATGTGATTTTTAAATATGTTTATTACTTCCATTGAGAGAGTAAGAGGTCTGTCCTGATGCTGGGTGAGCTTTTGTTTACATTGAGACATGTTTAGCCTCTTTCTAGTGCGTTGTTCTTGTTAGGTGGGGTTTTGTGTTGTGTGTTTATATGATTGTACATCATTCAAAGATAAGCTTTTGTTTATATTGACGTTTAGCCTCTTTATTCTTGTGTTGTTCTTGTTAGGTGGGGTTTTATATGTGTGTGTGTGTGTGTACGTAAAATTGAGACCAGTGGGACAGGGTGTTTCTTTTTTCTCTGGGGCCGTGACAGGGTGATTTATCGTGTGCAGTTGACACGGTGGCTTAAAGAGTGTGCCGCAAAGTGATTCAGTTCTCACCATAGACTTAGTTAATCATGTACTGTATGAGTTGTACCATCACACTAATCATTATATAATTGGGAAGAGTGCCCCTGAGTCTACTGTCATGGGCATTTGAATTTTTTTTCAATTATGTATATTATGTATTTGAAAATAAAATCCGTTATAATTGCTGAATTGTTTTATATAATTATTAGTATGGTATGATCAAAACTTAGTATGAAATAATTTATAGTTGATTTAACAGTAGACTTCTTTATTGTTATGTGACCCATGGTTTTTTTCCAGCTGTAAGTTAAGATATTTGTATAACAGAAGATTATGAACACTCACGTCTGTGTATGTGGATGTATGTACATGAGTAATAATATTATTATAGGATGAATAAATATGTAAATACCATTTGCTGATATCAAGTTAGGTATATGTATATTTATATATATAAATGTGTGTTATCCATGTGTTTTTTAAGATAACAGAAGACTTGTTTGAATGTAAATTGTTTTGCATGTCAGGGTTGTAGAGACTCCAAACAAAATTACATCTTTTTTTCTTGTTAAAAATACACAATTTTTTTTTCTGATAATAAAAAAAACAAAAACATTTGGAACTATATTTTTGTATTTGACTGTTTTCTTTCCCTTTTTATTCCAGTGTCAGAGTTTCTTAATGCTGACAGTTGAGTATCATCAAAACATTTCTGTTTTTTTTTTAAATTGTTTTATTTCATGGTGTTGTTGCTTGTTTGTAAATGTTTTGTCTTTCAAATATATGTTAACCATGTCTGCGAGAAATTTACGTCTCTCTCCCCAACTAGGGTGTCGGCTTTTTTGGTGCAAGTGGCAGTAGGGTTACCCTTCAGTGTATTATTGCATGTCCCGTTTCCCTGATGCAGCTTGAAACAAAATATAATGTGAATAAACTTGACTAGTTTGTGGGCTTTGTCTAAGTATTACTTTTAAAAGGTACTTTTTGAAAAGGAGCTAAAGAGTATTTGACATTAATTTGTTTTATTGCTGCCAACCTAGTTCATTTTGTTTTTCACTCCTCATCTTATTTCCTTAACCCTTTCATCCATATCATCAGCAAGCTTTAATGTGTAAATATTTGTCATGCATTACTTTTATTTTTATTTCTCAAACCCTAAGCTGTAAAAAATGTATATGTATCAATGTGTGACAAGATGTTTGAACATTTTGATGGTGGTCTTGGTTTCTCAAATATCCATGGGATAGGTTTTATTTGTATTTCTCTAAGTTATTAACTCCATTATATTGTTGTCTTTTTTTTTCTTTGACTGATAAATGATCAAATTAGTCAAATTAATGATGTTGAAAAAAACACCATATATTTTAATTTAAACAATTTTGTTTTTAAACTGAAGTTTAAATTTAAGTCCAAGTCCATGTGGAATTTTACATGCCATCAAAAAATTTAAACAAAGTTTAGTATTTATACATATTACCAAACATTAGATCTAAACAGCATGTACAAATCCGATTCATTAAATAAAAAAATAAATAAATTGAAGCATTTAAACAAAATTTAAGCATTTTGATTTCATGCACAAACAAAGTAAAAAAGAAGACTTTTAACAATTCTGCTTGAATTTAACTTAACCATCAATGTTTCAAATCCAATCATTAAAATATTTTAACATTTAGCTTTTTTATTTTTCTTCATTCACTGCCAGAATGGATTCATTCCATCTGGGACTCTAGCAACTAAGTGTTTCATTTTAACCAACAAGTTCTTTATAAGAAACAAGATACTCTTTGACTGAACTAAAATGTTAATAAGAGTAACCTAAAAGCTCTTCATGTAATCATTTTAAACAATTGTTCTGGACTCCAAATCTAGTAAGACTACATCAACTGGGGAAGTTAAAAAACAACTGCTGAATAATGCTGACTTATGTGGCTGACTGAAAATGAATGTGTAATTATCAATTAGATAACATTGTGAGAGGTTTTCAACACTCCTCAAGCCTTTTCTAGTTCCCCAAAATCACAATCAAACCTCCCCCCCCCCCCCCCCACACACACACTCATATTCCTTTGTGTATATTGTATTATCTAAATAATTTATGTTTAAAAAAAAATAATGTTTAAGCTTATAACATCAATCAGTCATTTAACATGAGTTTGTATAGTATAGAGTTTGTAATTCAAAGAACATTATAAAAAATAAATAAATAACAGAACTTAAATGAAACAAAAATATGTATATTATGTAATAGTCTAAGTATAACATTTTGAGTTATATAATGTTGCCCCCAAAAGTGCTCTTTACGTATAATGATTTCATTTAAGTTCAACATTAAAAAAAAATTTCAGTAATTCTTGTTATGCTGTGCATTCATCTAGACATGTTTAGTCTCACAAAAAGAACAATATAGAATCTCTTCATATGTTTTTGTTTCATCACCTGTTATGTATTCAATTTTGTGGATGTAGTTTTTCTAGTTCTGCACCCAGCTTGAATGGCTATACCTTGACAATCAGTAGGGTAAGACCAATGTCAAAGGTCATTGTGCTAACAGCCACAATCCCTTGGATGCCTGGGCCTACCAAGACAGGTGAATCCCACTTCTCCCTATCAGACCAAAAGACTTTAAGTTATGGGGAATGAATATATAACTGTTCAAATCTGCTTCACAAAGCCTAATCAGACCCTATTGGAGTTGGAGATGTTTGTTGTTTTTTTATAATATCCTTATCCTAATGTACCATTATCTAGTAAATTATGTGCCATTCTGCAAGTATTGTTAAGTTACTGTTCTCATTTTACTGCATGTTGTAGGCTCCACAGTTCAACCTGTAGATTTACACCACAACTCACCAGGTATTTCATTGTCGTTGTAGTGACCAAGCTTAGATTTCTTAACTCTTGTCTTATGTTTACACACACAAGAGATACAGACTAAATAAACACCATTCTATTGATATCCATTACCCATCAAATCATCAACACCTGCTATTGCTACACTGGTGAAACTGTTAAGACAATAAGGTTATGAATATGAGAAGAAATAACTGTGTATTTCTCACACTTGGTAGGTTTAGTAATTGTTAAATATTTGGCTGCAAAGGTATAGCAGCAGGCTCTACTACTACTATATGGGTCTGGTGGATGTCCCTGAGTTTATCAGGCTCCAATGTGTGGCTGAGTGCTGTGGTGGTCACATTATCCCTTTAAATTTCAAGTTTCCTATTTACTTGAACTGTTAAAATGTGTTTTGTTTAATTAGAACAAGAGAATATGTTTGAAATTAAGGTATTCATTCATTGATCATAATGTATCATGAGCTTAGGATAAATAGTAATAGAGCGAGTACAATTTTAGACACAATTTAAAAAAAATAGTGCCTGTATATTCAATGTGTATGAGTAATTGTATTTATATTCCTGGAATTGGACTGTGTATTAGGTACCATATGACTTGATGTTTGACTGTGACTTAACCTGTGCATGACTTGTGTATTAATATAAACCTAAAATAATATATGTTTATAAGAGATTAGCTGTCAAATCAAATTGTACCACAATCCACTAATGTTTTAATTGTTTGTAATGCAGTGCATCACCCTATTTTTTATTTTAGAATAATTGTTGCTTTTTTTTCAAACTATTTACTTTTAGTTGTCAACAATATCCCTCATTTTCTCCTTCATTAGATATTGGTGCATTGTCCACTTTATAAAATTGCAATCAAAGTAATATATAATACACCATTTATAATAATAACATGTAATATTTATACCAAGATCCTATTTTTCAATTACAGACTTCAGTAAGCTTACAAGTCTAATAGATTTGTTAAAATTATTATTCTAGTAAAGTTTGATATTTTTTGTTAATTCTTCAATGTAAATTCACTATATCATGTTGGTGGCTTTTTTTTTTTTAAATAAATAAAACCAAGTTTCCTGATCTCATGCAACACAATTATGAGCATGTTTGTATTTCTATTTCCTGCTGAAAATTTATTTTAAGAAATTCTTGGATAATACTTTTTTTTTATAATAATTTGGTAATTGTAAGCTCACGTTAATGTTTTCTTCTTACTGATACATATTCTTCTCAAAGCACTTTATTTAGAATTCTTGTTTCTTTAGAATTCTTGTTACATTTACATACATAAATACAAATTGAAGTAAAGTTAAATTATTTGATAATTACTGTTTTATGTTTATTAATTTTTGTTTGTTCACTTCAAAAATTATGAAAGTAATGGCGATGCCTTTAATGCTTAAGTGCAGCCTGTCTGATGTATAGATATTATAAAAGTAAAAAATAAGTAAAGTACCCGTTGGATTAAATTGATCATTGGGCCGGTGAAGCAGCGTTCATCATTTTCAGTGGCCACTGCTTATAAAGGGATGTGTGGCCAGCACAATGCCCAGCCACCTTTACTGTACCCCAACTAATGTCAGGTACCCATCAGAGCTGGGTAGACTCAGTGCCCCTTAATTATAAAATTATAAATAATAAAAATAATATATTAACACTTTTACTAGTTGATGCATTGCTGATACTTTCCATGGATAATATTCAAAGAGCTGGTCACAGAATATAGATGGGTCTCTGTAGCATAAAAAGGTTGATCAAAGTTGTATTTTTGTCATCAAGCTGATTGATACAACTAGACAAACAAAACAGCATGAAAATATAATTACATTACTACAGCTAATAGTATAAATTAGAATTTTAAAATTAGTTTGGGGGGGGGGGGGGCACGGTTAAAAGCCTTGTGGGCCATGTTGTGATGCCCTTTGCACACCCCTGCCGTAGCAGATATGAAGTACGTTTCTAAAGCAACATCTCCATAGCGTCTACCTTTCTCTAGTTCAACTGTTATTGTCTACAACTTTTTCAAGTTTCCAAGTTATACACTAGTCTTGTCTTACAGCGACACATTCTACAACAACTTGTAAGTCTTACAGACGTTCCTTCTAGAAAGAAGATTATTACGTCCACTTGGCCCCAAACTCCTGTAGGGCAGCAGGGATAGAACTAGAACCCCTGCGAGGTGTCGGTTGACAGTCCGGTGAACTAACATCAGGACCAGCCGGCCTCTCAAATGCTCTGGAATATAATGATGGAGACACATCTTTCTCTGGCTACAGAATAACAACAAACAGTGGACCAAGTTCAAACTAACGACTTCAAATGTTTATAGATGGTTTATTCCTAGACTTTTTTTTGTTTAAAAAGTCCAAGTGACACATTGCATTTAAAATAAAATGGAACAGTATATATAAAACAAAAGAAAATCTTTCAGGTGTTAACATTTTCTAGCTGATAAACAAAAGCACTAAAATAATTATTTTAATTATTAAAAAAAAACACAACAACACTACGCTTATAAAAAAATGAGAAAAAAAAATTCCAATAAATCATACCTTGAAAAAAACACCAAACAAAACTTAAAAGGACTATACCACACAAACATATTTAAACATCCAGATATACATTGAAAGAATCCACAAGGTATCACACTATTTACATAAGAATCAGTGTCACATACACAACAACCTCACATGACAGACAGCAGCAGTTAAAAAAAAAAAGAAAAATTTGACAGATTAAATATTTCAACGATTATTCACAATTTGCTATTTGGCAGTAATAAAAAAAAAAAATATTGGCCAATAGAATGTTTTCACATCAGTTTTTAATTTTAAATACAAAAACACTTCTCTGTCAACATTAATTGTTTTTCTTTACTTATTTTAAAAATGGAAAATTTCAGCAAGGAGTTGATTGTCTAACAAAATTAACCAGAGCAAATCAAAACAAAAAATATTAAATTAGAAATGAAAAATAAAACTTTGACATAGTTAACAAATGAATAAATTCTGTGTGGGAATTAAAAAAAAAAGTTTCTAGGTAAATTAGGAAATCCAAAGTCATGTCATTTAATTGTTCTGTAAAAAAAAGCCATACTTGAACATGTTTGTTTTTTTCATCAGAGTTTAATTTTTGTTTAAATGTATTTTTATCAACAGCAGGTGGGGTAACGGATCATTAAAACACATTATTTACAGCAAAGTGATTGACCAATTGTAAAAGTCAATAGAGTTTTGGGATAACTACCAACCACCTGTCTTGACAAATGGATAGGTAGTACCAGTCATGCTTCACACAGCAACCGCCATCACACTACAGAACATGCATTCATCCATCTCACTGAACAGTATAATTATAATCATTCATTAAACTTTGAGGGGGTACGGTCATTCATTACAAGTCATCCACAGGCATTTTGAGAGGGTACAGACATCCAATATACTTTGAGAGGGCACAATCATCCATTATACTTTGAAAGGGTACAGTCATCCACTGTACTTTGAAAGTGTACAGTTGTACCTTCCACTGGAGGTTGCACAGTACCCCTTCTCACTACAGGCTGTACAATAATCGCACACACCGCAGCCGGTACAGTCACACTACTCTACTAAAAGTACAGACATCTTTACACAAGGTACATTTGTCCCTCACGATGCAGGTGGTACAGTCATCCACCACACTACAGAGCCTCATTCCCTCTCACACGCCCAACAAATTATGCAACTCATCATCATCGATGAGAGGCTCCTCCTCATCCTCCTGTGGCCTCTTGGCCTCCTCCACCTTTGACAGGGGTACCTCTTCTCCTGTTTCGGCCTCCTCTGCGGCTCCGAGGGCGGACTCCTCTTCCTCATCAGACGCCACCCCTTCCTGTTCCTGTCTCATCAACTCTTCAATTCTGGCATTCAAATCTCTGCGCTGAAACACAACAGAACATAATTCAGGTTGCTGACACGAATAACTAATCAATGCAAACACTTACCATCAGCAAAAGGGGGAAACCACCAGTATGCTTGCATCAAGAGCAGACCCCCTGCTGCCTGTCCGAGGTCTCATTGCACTGCCGAGAAGCTCCAAGCCTCCGCAGGGAGGAAGCAATGTGCGCAGCCATCCTGCCTAAACCTATGGTAAGGCATTTGTGTTACCGGGCGACAGTGCAGGTATATATGCGAGCCACCACGCTAATGATCCTGGAGGAATTCTGCACATGGGGAGAATTAGTGTAGTACATGTGACCATTGAGGACATACCCTAAGTTACACCTTATCAGCGTGCCGCTGGGTAGCTGGCACTTGGACAGGACCTTGGTGTGCCACCCCTTGGTTCACCCCTGAACATTCCTACGCCCAACGTCCGTTTTTTTCTTTTTAGGTAATTATAGTACTAAATGCTAAATGGTCAGGATAAAACAGGTGGATAAACACAACAATAGTTTGCCAATGCTACAATAACTACAACATGCACAAACAAAAGGCATCCATACCTTTGATTCCAAAAGCTCTTCGTCATCATCCTCTAGCTCCAGGGCTACCCCTTCATCGTCGTGGCTAGCCGAGTGGCTACGCCTATTTGCCGAGGGTGCTGAATGGGAGGGTGGAGGGACATCACTGTTTGGGACATCAGAGGAGCTATAATTTTGAGTTAATCTGTCAAGGGCTGTAATTTGCCTGTGAAGTAAGAGGGAGTGAAGTTAAACAAAAACTAAGGGATCCTTCCCAAAAAGATCACGGAGAACAGCAGGCAACAATAGATCCATCCTATTTATGGGTTTTGAGAACTTTACATTCATTTAATGTTCTAAGTAGTAGCAAAGAAATTAGTTAAGTAATAGTAAAAGCATTGGATTTCAGTTTTTGACTCACTAGAAGATGAACCTAAACTAATACGAATATTTTTTTCATATGTAGTTGAAAAATCATCTTCTGAATCAATTATATCATCACTTAAAAATTCATAACTGATTTATTACGTAAGCCAGCTGGTCCAGTTATAGCTACATCCATTTCACTAAAATGGCTAGCGCAAATTAGTTCCACAACCATCATCGTAAAAATAACTTCAAAGTTATAAAAATCGTGCAGAAGTTTATTTATTAGTTAAAGGAAGTAGCTATAGTTTTTCAAAAATACTGGATTGGAAGCTGCTATTTCATCCTAATTTTGATCGGCCGTCACACTACAGAAAGGGAAAGTCGGACGAAAAAATCATCAGAATATGTGGGTTAAAAAAGCATGTTCTTTATCAAAGAAAGTTATTTCTTAAAGGGAAAATAAAAACTTACTTGATAGCCATGCTAGTTAAAAAAAAAATTATTTTAAAGGAAATAATTATTTACTTGACACCCTTTCAGACAATGCTAGTTACAAAGAAATTTATTTAAGGGAAATAATTACTTACTTGACAGCATTGGACACCATGCTAGTTACTAAGAAATTTATTTAAGGGAAATAATTTTACTGAATAATGTAGAAAACTTTGCAAGTTAGAAATGAATTTATTAAAGGGAAATAATTACTTACTTGACAGTGTTGGAGACCATGCTAGTTACAAAGAAATTTATTTAAGGGAAATAATTTTACTTAATAATGTAGAAAATTATGCTAGTAATGAATTCTTCACGGGAAATAATTTTTCTTAATAATGTAGAAAAACTATGCTAGTTAGAAATGAATTTATTCAAGGGAAATAATTTTACTTAATAATGTAGAAAACTATGCTAGATGCCAGTTAGAAATGAATTTATTCAAGGGAAATAATTACTTACTTGACAGCATTGGAGACCATGCTAGTTAGAAATGAATTAACTTGGCCTAGAGAGTCTGGTATCAGTATGGGATTGACAGACTGGACTTCCTCGGCCTTGGCATCAACAATGTCCATGTCCTCCTCTTCTTCTAGTTCATCCTCACCCACAGTTGGAGGAAGAGGAAGACTCAGAGGGCGCCGGGGATCAAATGAGGTCACAGGTTCCCCGGCAGACGCCCGTGTCAGGGAGTCTCTCCTGGCTGGGCCGTTTTCAGATACGCTTTCCTGAGACGCGTTATCGGTGGATGCGGGCAGCACGGGAGAGTGAGCAGGCGGGAGAGACCCGTGGCCATCAATTTCTTGAACTGTTTCATTTATACCCGTGACAGAAGGTTGTAAGCTGGAAGTTGTGTTCTGGGCCGCCACGCCCATTTTTGGAGACGCTGGAGGGCCTTCTTCCTGCACTGGAACCACAGGGGCAACCCCTTGTTCAGACACACCAGCCTGAATGTCAGGTGCGCCGTTTGGATTGTTCACACCCGGTGCCACAGGCTGGTCCCCGGCAGAAGCCTTGCCTCCGTTGAGTTCTAAACCGGCCGCCGCCGCACTGTCGCCTGTTGGAGGTAAACCCTGCTCGCCGCTCAGCCCCGTGCCGTCCGAACTGGTGGTTGAGTCGACACCATTTGTATTTCCCGTAGAATTGACCACTACCCCACTACTAACATTGTCTCCTCCTCCAGCTGGACTCACTTCATTTTCTTTATTTTCTCGTAGTTTTGATTTTGGTTCAAGAAGCTGTCAGATTTTTTTGAAAGTAAGATTTAATTTTGTTTTGTTTAATGGCTCATATACAATAATATAGAAACAACAGCACTAGTACAAAAGAATATAAATCTAAGTACTATTGCACTAATACAATAGAATATACATCTAACTACAACTGCACTAGTTCAATAAAATATACATTTATCTACAACTGCACAACACAATAAGCTAAAAATTTTGACTACAGCTCCAATATGGGGCCCTGTGGCCGAGCGGCAGCGCGTTTGACTGGCGATCCAATGGTTCTGGGTTTGAATCCTGGTGGAGGCTAGGATTTTTTCCTGACATTTGTTGGGGTAAAGTAAAGGTGGCTGGGCATTGTGCTGGCTACACAACCCTTTAGTATGCTGTGGCCACAGAAACTGGTGAACGCCACTTTACTGGCCCTATGATCAGTTTGGTCCTAGGGTACTTTTACTTTTACAGCTCCAATAGAAGAATAAACTATAAACCTAGACTCTAACCACATCTGTACAGCTACAATGATGTAAACATCAAGGGGTGAAAAAAACTCAACAAGCGTTACCTTGCCAGCGTCCTCGGCCAAGAAAAAGGACTTAAACTTGTGGTAGATCACCTCCGCCTTCTGACGGATGGCGTCGCTCTTTTTGAACTTGCGACACTTCTTGATGGTGGACATGATGGCAGGGTACTTCCTCAGGAGCAGGGGATTCACCGGAATAACTGAGAGATCCTCCAGGATAGCTACACACTTATCTATGTCCTGAGGAAACATGTTCAATAATACTTAGAAAGCTAGTAATGAAATTTCGGAAGGCGGGGCAGGGAGTTGTCTTTAAACTGGACTACTCAATGTTTTGTATGTCAAATGTGGATCAAATGCTAGACTCACCAAGCTGTCTATTTTCAAAGCTTTTTTAATCTCCGTGTCCATTTGGATGAGTGTATTCTCGGCAAGACTAACTGTAAAAAAAAAAGGGAAAATAACAGACACAGTGAAACCTTATCCGATCCACTAGCAAACCATTATACGTAAGTTTAGTAGACATCTCCCTTTGTGCTATGTTGGAGCTATGGAGACATTCATCTCTGAAATCTCAGAGAGATCATTAGAAGGTACAAACAGCTGGTGCCTGGTAGAGAGATGATCTAGTATATCTATCCCTCTTTCTCTGTCTCTATCAATTTGTTTTTTCAGAGCTGGGTGCCATCAGGTACCCCCACCCCCCGTACCAGAAAACCAACAACTGGTGTTTAACTCATTTGGTAATGGTAATGGTAATTTATATAGCGCTTCTATCCTTGCTATTTTAGCATGCTCAGTGCGCTCTAGAAGACTATTAATCTGTGAGAGGTTTCACTGCTGCCGGTTAAGCGCATGTGATAACAACTCAATATTAACGTCATCTAGTACCAAAACTCCTGTGGGGCGACAGGGATCTGCCGGTGGCGGGGCTCGAACCCGCGACGTGTCAATTGGTTTTTTGGTTGACAGTCTGGTGAGCTAACCGCTAGGCCAGCCGGCTTCATTTGCTACTAACCTCGTTTCCAAAGACACCCCTGAAAATACTAGCTCAAGGGAAGGAATTATTAAATTTAGTAAATTATTTGTAAATATTTCTTTTTATGACTAAATATTCCCCAAAGTGAATAAAAATTACATCATAAAATAGATAAATATCTTAACTTTCTGGAAATGTATACTTGAGTGTTGAGACCCTAGGATTTGGCTAAATATATTCACTAGCCCTAGCGTCAAAGTCCGAAAAAAGTATCATAATGCCCATAAATCGAGTTGTAAGTAATGGAAATTCATTTAAGTCAATATCTGCATCACCCTTATTATCAGAACTGTTGTTAAATGTTATATTTGGAGGTATAGAGCTTTTGATTAATAAAGTAAAAAAGGCCAAGGCTATAAAAAAAGTATTACAAGACGAAAGGCCAGTGAAAACTACCCGTACTTTGAACGCGCATCGCAAAAAAAACGAAACTTAATAAAAACATCTGGTTTTTATTAACGAAACAGACTACTTTTTAAAAGCTGTGCAGTAAAAACAAACCAGATCACTTGGCAGAAAATCAATAAACGACGATAGGTTAGTCACACACGTGGCGGCTGCTTTTGGGTGCATTAGTACGGAGGGGTCAGGCCGCATTGAGTCGCAGTAGTAGCAAACGAGTTAAACCTGGAGTGAGTTTCAGAACAGCAATCCAAACAGCAGATCCAGCGTTACAAAAAATATTTTTCACTACAAATGTGCACACATCCCCAACGAAAAATAAACAGCAACAAAGGTTCAACATTTGAATCATCTGAACATTAAACTATTATATTAGTGCACGGCCGGCCACCTGCAAAAAAAGCACCTGCTGTAAAAACCAGTTAACAAGAGATAACCACACACACAAAAAACAAACAGCTCTGGGTAAGGAGTGATGTCCCATGTAAGTAAGAATGTGAGACTATGATGATGTTTAATAATAATAGTTACTGATAAAAAAAAAATTTCAGGCATAACAGTTGTTTCTTGTAAGTGGATTTTTAAAAAAAATTGGGTTTAAGCTTACAAGAGATCTGTTCCTTCTTCTCTCTTTTCTTCTGCTCCAATTTCTCTTGCTTCTTTCTCTCCTTCTCCAGTTGGCTGAGGACAATAAAAGGAAGATACAGTCAAACAGTTAATAACTTTGTTCACTAACACATTATTCAAATGTGTATCAATAGGCTATGTGAACATTATTGAAGTAATAAATAAAAAAAATTCTATATTTTACAGGGTTCTTACTCTATAAGAATTTTTAAATTCCCATGAACTTTTCCTAAACTTAACACAAAATTAAAAAATTTAAAAAATTCTACATTTTATACTGGTATGTGTAAAAGAAAAGATCTTAATGTCTGGAAGTGTGTATAAGGTTGTCAAAGACAAATTTGTTTAGGAACCCATGGAATAATAAAGAGAAAAATACACATGAGTTAAAATTGCCACAACACGGTTTTGTGCTTATAAATGTTGAATATGTATCACTGTATTTTGTACATTTGAGCAAAATTAACAATTTTTCCGAACTTGACAAATCAAGTCTATTTTCCCCAAAGTATACAAACTCTTTTAGACATATTATATATATATATATATACAAGGAAAGGCTTACATTTTCTTTTCCTTTTCTAGCTTTCTGGCTTTATCATCATCCTTTCTTCTTTTCTCCTCTTCATTGTGCGTCTTCTTCTTCTCTTCCTTGCCCCTTTCTTCTTCTGGCTTGTGTTCATGGCTGGACTTGCTTTCCTGAGAACAGATGATACTGTATTGGAAATCTTATACACCATTGGGTGCCCCCTCACAATAAGTTCCACCCACACAATAAGTTCCATTCAATTTGTGGCTCAGCACATTACTGCACATTTCAACCTGCAGTAAGCTGACTGCTGACACTTACATACCAAGCACACAGTACACACAGTACACATGTCTTTCTACAACCTTTTTGACACTTAGACATACCCAATGGTGGTATTTGAAAAGTACCTTGTATTGGTACAAGTATTAGGATGTGGGTGGGATACAGTTTTAAGTCATGGGACTAAATCAGCAGAGGCATCTATCAGACATGCCTACCCCTAAGCACAAAAAACATTAAATTCACATGTTTTTCTTTGCTAAATAAACTCATATGAATATTCACTGAATTCGTTTTTTTACAGTTTGAACAAGTCATGTTTAAACTTTCTGAGGCAGGACGTTTAGATATATTCACAATCTTAGCAATACAGAAAAGGAAAGGAAGAGTCATTGCCAAACATGTGTATATCCGAAAAAAACACTTCAGAAAAGCCCAGAATATCTCTTTTAATAAACCCAGAAAACACCAAGTAATGATAATTATAGCATTGTGACCTTATTTTTGCCATTGTTTTATCAACCTAGACACGGACTATATTTCCACACATGAAAAACCCAAACTTTCCAATTTGGCGTAACAAAACTAGTAAAAAGCGTAACGGCGTAACAAAGTGTGTTTTTTTTATCAAAAAGCGGAACAAATACACCAAAAGCGGAACGGTAGGCATGTCTGTACACACAATATTATTAATATAGAAGAATTCAGTAGATATGTACTACAGAAAGATTCTTTTATCGATCCAAACAAATGGAACTTTGCATTGACTACAAAGTAAATTTATCAGCATTATTAGCTGACATTAAAAAAGCAATTCACATAAAAAAATAGCTTTTAAAAACCAAGTCTCTACAGGCTTCTTAGTACAGAAGTTGGCTCTTGTGTATTTATATAAGAAAGAAATAGTGACTATAAACTTTGGGAAATAATGAAACTAAAGTGTTATTAAATCTCTCTTTTAGCGCAATTGCAATGCGCATATAACTTTGTCTAAACCTGGTTCAACTGCCCGGAACAGATTAAATGCTCTACACAGTTTTGATCTAAATATGGCCATTTGTTTTGTTCATCCCTCTATGTTAAAAGTAAGGGTCTTCACTAAAATGAGCAGTTGAGAAAACATTTTCTTTCAAAAAAGCAAGACAATTTTTTTTTCTTTAATAACTTTCTGTACTTACTTTTGAATGTCTGTGTTTAGAACTATCAGAAGTTTCTAGAGATTTGGAAACATTTGAATTAGAGCTGTCCCCCGAGGAGACCCCGGACACGCCTTCCTCCACCTTGATCTCCTCCTCCTCTTTGAGCCGCTCCTCACCTCCCGGGCTCGCCTCTTTCTTTCCGCTGTTTGTGTCCTCATCACTGGCTGGGTGTGACTTTTTCTCCCTCCTGGAGGATTTCTCTGCCCTCGGCTCCTCCTTTACTTCAGGCTTCTTCTTGTCTGTCTCACCCTCGGCACTCCCTCTTTTCTTTCTCTTACTCTCTGGTGTTGGTCTTTCCTCAGATTTCATTCTCTCTTGGTCCTGCATAACAACAACCACTTGCATTAGTCACTTACTTGGTATATGATAGTGCATTACATTGTGCATTAATAGAGATACATTCTGAGACCTCAACCAAATTTTACATTCCGCAAAGTAGTTTATAAATATCTATAAAAAATGGATTCAATGGAATCATGCGTTAACCAGAAAGTAAAGTAATCCTCTTGAACCAAATTGATCCATACATAGAGCCGGTGAAGATAACGCCAACCAATTTTCATGGCTTCAGCATACTAAGCGATTGTGTGGCCAGAACCATGTCCAGCCTGATTCACTTTTACCCCAACTAATACTCATCAGAGCTAGGTAGACTCAGGAACATCCCTTAGATCCTAGCCTACACCAGAATTTGAACCCAGGACCTTTGGTATGACAGCTAAATGCAGTGTTGCTAGGCCACCACGTCCCACTGTGTGAACAGGGTGATATCGAATCAATTACTATTGTCAGTTAGTTAAGCTTTCTTAATGCTAGATTGAAAAGATTTTTTTCAAATGTCCACAAAAAAGCATGTTGTTGAAATGGAGTGATGGAAAGCAGAACCAATATTTGGCATCCCGGCCATGCCTACCCCTTCCCTTCCAGCTTTCCATTTTAACAAACACTTTTCAGACTATAAAAAACATTATTAAAAAATCTATCTCTTTTAAAATCTGCAAAGCTCTCCAATTAAACATGCAAACAACACTTTTCCAAAACTGCAATGGCACATCAAAATTATAGTTTTTAAAATGTTGCTAGAAACCCATGCAGATAATAAAAAATCCAAAAAGCCCTTTCCAAATTTTGAAGAAAGTTTTTGGGAAATATAACTCTAGTTTAAAAACCAACCACAAAAGAACTGTAAATGAAAAGTAAGAAATAGGAATAAAAACACACAACACCTTTTTGGCCAGAACAAAATCTTGAAACTGTTTGGCTTTTCTCTCCCGTTTACTGTGTTTTTCCGGGCTCTGGTCCTCGGGTGCGTCTTCCTCCTCCTCCCCGCCCTCGCTCTTCTTTTGCCGCTCAAGCCTGAGCTCAGCTTTGGCCTTCTGTATCCTCTCTTTCTCTTCCTTCTCTCTCCGCGCCGCCTCCTCCTGCATTTTCTTCTCCACCTCTTTCTTTCTCTCCTCCTCTTTTTTCTTCCAAGAGCTGACGTCGCTGCTGTTGTTATCTTCTTCTGCTTCCTCATCGCTAAAAAAAAATATGAAAGCAAACAATAGTGTACACTACACTAGAAAAGAGAGAGACAGAGGGAATCGGAAAATAACTGAGGCACAGATCAAACGTCATTAGATGGATGGATGCCATACAAAGATCAGACTATTTTTACACGCTTGTGATTTTCTAGTTAATTACCCTCTCTAATGACAAGTCTTAATAAGGCGTGACCTTTTCAAATGGAAGAGATCATGAACTTCCGGTGACATTTCCCCACCATTTTTCTAAACATAAAACCTGCTTTTGCTGGGGTTTGACAATTGATTTCAACCTCGACGGCCAGTTCTGATCTTTTATAAATATACAAAGGCTACAAGATTAGCTATGCGAAATCCGTTTTTGACATCAAAAGTGTAGGCAATAATTAATTCTCAAAGTGTTAGTCGCATTAAGTTAAATTTAGCTTTGTTTATAAAAAAAAAATTGTCAAGAGCTGGGTAATTGGTTTTAAAAAAAAAACACAATGCGTAGATTCATTAGAAGAAACAAAAAATTCTTTTTTATCAAGCAATTAGTTTGGGATTATAAATAGGTGATTCTTCACGTCTGACATTCACAATCCATCGTTTTCTTTCGGTAACATTTTTTGGAAAGTAAATAAAATTTAATCCCATACATCTTTTTGTACAACCAATAATGCAGCACACAGACATGTTTTGAAGCAAATAAATGAATAGGACCAGAAAAGTTTTACACTTCAACCTTTATGCATGCATAATATTTAAGACTTTTCACTTGTTGTATGGTTTATATTAATTTTAATGTAGATGTCTCCGAACGTTGCGGGTCTGCAAGGGTTTTCCCAATCTCTCTCACTGTTTGGGTGAGAAAATTTTTTTATCCAACTAGATTGCTTCCCCTTATTTAAAAAACTGTACTAAAACTAAATGATATGTTACGGATACGTTATCTTTACTCCTTTGGGTAAGGAATACAAAGAGTTTAACAAACTCTAATTTAATATGCAGGCCGCGTCAATTATTTTAGAATTATTATTATTACATGTCTAATTTATACATGTATGAATATCATTGGATTATATTATTTCATATATTATTAAAGTTATGTTAGGGATTTTAACAGCCTGATGTTTCTTCAACTTAAGTCACATTTTTATGTTTAATTTAAATTTTACTTTGATTAACTCAAGGATGTCTACAATGAGAGGACTCTAGAAATATTGGATCTACAATAAACAACAAGTCAAGCCAGTATTATATTAATTGTATATGTTTGTAATATTTATCCGAATAGACAACAACACAAAATTTGTTTCACTAACCTTGATATTGACCCTAAGCTGCCCTCTGAACCTTCACCTTGCTTCTGTTTACCTTTGTTTGTTTTTTTCTTACTAAAAGCTCCTGCAGAAGAAAAAAAAATGTCCCTTTTAATTTTAACAGGTGAACACAGAGCCCATTTTGAAAAAAAATGTGTCGACCGTGCTTAACCCTTTACTGCAGAGCTCCTAGTGCCTGAATTTATTTACTATACACAAAATACAACTAATAATAATAATGGTCATTTATATAGCTCTTCTATCCATGCTATTTTAGCATGCTCAATGCACTCTAGAAGATTATTACGTCCAAAACTCCTGCAGGGTGGCAGGGATGGGTCCGTGGCAGGGATAGAGCCAGCGACGCATCAGTTGACACTGAAATGACAGTCCGGTGAACTAAAGGCAATAAGTTTGCAACAGTAGTTCTAACTGCAGCGGCTACAGTGGGCGACTGCTGATACAAAAGCACCAGAAACAGATCATCTGGGTTTAGTGTTCAATTTACAGCAACTTTGAGGACACTCAAAGCATGATGTGGTAGAATAATTCATAGTATGAACTCTATCAAGTAAGAACATTTATCATTTCCAAAACTTTACCCAAAAAAAACATACAACCCAATATATACTGGTATATAAACTGAGAAATGCCTTAGTGTTAACACTGGTATATAGGTAGACCAAATTAAAATTTAATGTGTGATTGTTTTTCAATTCTCATATAAAAAATCAGATTTAAAGAACATGAGAAGGACTTTTAACAGTAATTTCATAGACTATAATATACATGGACCGCTTGCTGTAGTTAGTTTTGCTCTTATCTTCTTGTGTTGTAACTCCCAATTCTAAATAAAGTAGTTGCGATACAAGTTCCGTTTTATTAAATCGCATTTTTTTACTTTAAATTAATACTTGTTCTACTATTATTCCTATTATCATTGACTATAATAGGATGGACAGCTTGCTCTATTTTTAGAGCTTGTATTCTTTTTCCGTGCGCATACAACACTGATCTATAAATGTTTCTGCTGTATACTACTTTCAATTTTAATTTTACTTCAGAAAAGTATAGAAACTACTTTATAGCAACTACTCCATTTAGAATCAGGAATTCAGAAAATAGCAGAAATACTAAAACAAGCGGTCCATGTATATTATAGTCTATGGTAATTTAATAATTAAAAAAATTAACAAAAAATGTTTGTTCTGCTCTATACATTGTAGCAACATTTCCAAATTTTCCAAAAACTTTCGCCACCCAGTATGAATACTGATAAAAATGCTCACCATATCCTAAAGGGGCTAACAAATTACAAGTTGCTAGTGTTATAGGGTCTTGTATATCATACGTACCCAATCATGCTAAAAATAACATGCGGTTGTTGGCTTAAATTTTACAAAAAAAAAGAAGACAATTTCATAAAACTGCTTTAAAAAAAAAATGGCTGAAACTCTCACCCTCTGGTTTCGGGATTCGACGTCTGACTGCTACCTTGGAAGGCCTTCTGCTTATGGCTGCCGCTGTGCTCCCGCCTGCATCTTCCTCATCATCCACTTCCACCTTGATGTCCTTCTTTCTGCTGCTGGCAGAGCTTCTCCTCCTTCTCCTTGTGCCGCCCCCACCATCAGTTTCCATGTCAAAGTCCTGAAACGCCACAGGAAACGCATGAGAATTGTTCTGCCCTTGGCAAAGGGTGAAAAAAAAAGACAAAATCACATATGCTAAAATGCCAAAAAACATACTTCGTCTCCCGAGTCGTCGCTTGGGGGCGCCTCAAGCTCCTCCTCCTCCTCACCATCCTCTACTTTCACAGACGGTGTCGGGGTGTGTCCTTTCTTTTTTTTTCCTTTTGGGGTCGCTGCAGCCCTGGCCCTTTTAGCTGGTTTCTCTGTCTGGAATGGTAGAATAAAAAAACTGAGTGCTACCTTCAAACATTCATAACTCTCTTTACCTTGTAAGCTTTCATCAGAAAATGTTAAGTTTGGTGGAGTAGTGAATTAAACTGAAATGGAGCGCCTTACAATAAATTACAATGATATCTTTGCTCCGCAACAAGCCATTTTAAAAACGTACATCCATTCTGAGAACGAAAATAAAGCAGGTTTCTTACTTTTAAATATTTTTTTTATTTTAAAAATTTCACTAACTTTTCCTGAACTTTACGGTAAGTGTGAAATATCCTAATGCCTGGTATGATATATAGGTAGTAAAACAACAACAACAACAATGTATGATACTGTATGTAATTTAAGTACCCCTAGAGTCATTGAAGAAGGGGAAAAAATGGGACACAAGGACTATTTAGGATTATAAATACAAATTCTAACAGTCAGAGCAAGTGCTTACTAAACTTTAGTTTCTTTGCAATCTGGTTATTTGTATATATCTACTGCATGAACCATTAACATATCATTGTCTATACTAGCCTAGATGTGACACAAAACAGAGATGAATTCCTATACGATGTTTTTCTTTTTATCGGGACCCAGAAATTTTTTTTTTTCTGTAGCCAGGTATCAGATTGTAACCAGGCATATAGGAAACTCCGATCTAACCATTAGGACACTTTTAAGTTTTATGGTAATTACTTACTGTAGATGAGGTACTTTCCTTCCGTTTTCTCTTTTGACCTTGACCTTTTTTAGCCGGCGTCTACACACAAAAAAAAAGTTGGTTTAATTCTATTCTAAGGTTACAGGTATAACTACCGTTACTGCGGAATGAAATGGTATTCTGTTGTTATTAAACAACTTCAATGTTAAGTCCAAGACTAAGATTGTTAAGCATGCACACCCAAGATACCTTCTTTCCTTTCACCGCTTCCCCCACTGCCTGTTCGTCATCATCATCATCAACACCACCATCATCATCATCATAGCCGGCATCAGCATCATCAGGAGCGAGTTCATCAGTGAGTTGTATGTTGGTGACCTGGGGGAACACGCAAACAAAACCAATTGGGCCAGGCCAGACAACTCTCTTTGTGGAACAGGCCCATTGCTGGTGAAAGTTGCCCCTGAATTTTCAACACCTATCCTTCATTTTAATCATTTACTCTCGAGTCTTTAAACAATAAAACAACAGAGGTTATGGTATGACTTTTAGAACACTGAAAAATACAGGGATGTGACCAGACATAAAAAAAATTAAACGAACCCAAACACTTCTTTTTTAATTCAATTAATATTACTTTAAAAAAAAAGATTGTAAATCTACGAGCATCAGCAGGCAAATTCGATTTTTGTTAAATAAAACGACTTGCCTATTTTATACCCGATCACAATATTTATTTTAAGTTACTTTCCTAAAAGTCTTCAGTACAAAATTATAATTTTTAAAATCATTAGATTTATAGCTTTCTGTTTATTGCCGTTAAAAAATAAAATTTTCTGTAGCTTATACAGGTCTGTTTTATTTTCACACGGGCAACGCCGGGCAATTTAGCTTGTTATTACATATATATGCTTTTATTTACACACACCATATATTAAATATGGTATCTATCTACTTACATTTAGGACAATTTGGATGTCATAAAACAGTATTATAAATGTTTGGTAAAGGGATGTGTCAAGATATGATGGCCTTGCAAAACCCTATCCTGCAAGGTACAGTGCAGGATAGACGGAACAAAAAGAGGCAGATAGAAGAGAACATGAGAGGACGACACCAAAGAGTGGACCGGCCTGCCCCTTCATTAGCGCCCAAAGGGCAGCACAAGACCACCATCGGGGAGTGAAAACTCAACGGTCAGCAATGGTGCCCCAACTAGTGAAGGTATCCTAAATGTTGATATTATTTAGCACTTTTAACTAATATAAAATAGACTTGGGGAAAAATATAGAATGTGGAATTTGAAAAAGATTTCACAGAAGAAAATCTGTTTAAAAATAAATAAATAAATAAAATTGGTTACTTATATAGCGCTTCTATCCATGCTATTTCAGCATGCTCAGTGCGCTCTGTAAACACACTGCTGCTTGCAGGCGCAAATATGTTTACAGGCCCAAAACTCCTGCAGGGCGACAGGGATCCGTCGGTGGCCGGGCTAGAACCCGCGACCTGTCAGATTAAAGCTATCTAATTTCTACCAAAATTCAGCAAAGTCACATCCCTGGGGTAATGGCCAATATGCTATATAATATAATTAGACACTCAACATATAAAAACTATATAATATAACTACTTTAAAAATTTTTACAGGGCAACTTTCAACAGTAATCACTCAAATGTTCATACAGTTAGCAAACAGAAACATAAAAACAAACTGAGAAAAACTATAAAAATGATACACTTGTTAAATGATGCATAAAATTGATTTTGAGATGTAATATATATATATATATGTGTTCTAGGCTATCATTATGTTGGTGAAGACTAACTATTATAAATAGCGCTATCTCTATATATAATGTTGGATTCAATTTGTGTTAATTTCAATGCCCATGGGTCAATATCAAGACAAGTAACTTTCTTGCCATAAAGGCCTATTCAACTATTGTGAATTCTTGTTCCCAAACGTGTATTCCGTATTATAGTGGTTCGATTCTAATCATTACCATGTGCAATGCAGGGTAATTCAGCTAGTATTATATTTTTTGCTAACTGTATGACATTTGTGTTTGGCTGCTAACAAAGAAAGCTGTTTGGGAATACCTTGCTCAAGAACTACACAAGATACTAGGTTAAATCACTATACAATTGTTTTAACTATTTTTAAACCATAAAAAAGCATACTAGACAATTTAGGATTGCATTATAAGGCTGATTAAACTGAAGCCTGGAGACCAACCAATAGCATGAGCCCACCCAAAGCATATACATGCAAAGCATTAAAGTACATTAAAAATAAAAATTGTGTAATTGCTTTACAGCGTTGGACATTAAGTAGGTAGTAATATCAAAAGTAATAAATTGTGCAAAATGAGGGCATAAAAGTCACGAGGAGGGGGGAGTGAGGAGAGGAGAGATTCAAAATATTGTGGGGCTCTACAGAAGTTCAAAAGCAAGGGGTTCTGTCACTATTCCCCTTTGAATTTTTAATGCAGATAGTCTACATTGCTATATAATACACAAATCCTAACATAGACACTCAACTGATGACCATAACTTCAACTGACCGTAGGCTGAAAGACGACATCTGGATTGTTTATGATTTCCCACAAGCCATGATTGAAGGCGGTGCGGCTGTTGGGTTTGTGATACTTGTCCTTAAATTTTTCATACGGGTAAATATCCTTCGGGCCCAGAAACGCTCTGAGGATGACAATGAAAACAAAACAACAACTGATTAGCTTAGGCTGCCACTGTGATTGTCGCATCAGACATGTTCCTGACAATTACATCAACTATCACAATAGCACAACTTCAAATTAAGCATTCTAGAAAATATACAATATATGGTTTATTAATTAACTGCAAATTATTCATGTGAGAGACCTGTCTAATTAGAACAGTTTTTATCTTAAGAAAAGAAAATATAATGACAAAATGCTAATGTAATTAGCATAGTTATCTGACTATATAAGTAATGTACGTAGAACTTACGTCTCATGCGTCCCATAGAAAAAAATGGGATATTTTCCTTTAGGTGGTTTGACATTACTTTCATGGATGTAATCGATCTTTGGGAAGAAAAAAAACTTTTAATCAACTTTTGAAAATAAACCATATTTTCAGAAAATAAGACAAAAGTGCAATCATATACGATTGTATATAAAAGGGTATATTTGTCCATAAATGGGTACGGAGGTGAGAAAAACAAGATGCAAATAACGGGGGGCAGAGGTATCTTTTGTGGATTGCATGAATACAATTATCAAAAAGTTAACCTATAATATTTTTTTTTAATTTAAAACTTGAACATCTCTATTGTCTGAATCATTATCGATGCCTTTGCGAAATTTCATGGTATTGGGCTAATATTTTTTTCCATCTAGTTTATATTTACTAATCCGCTGCAGTTTTAAAGTAATGGTAATCAGTACTGTTACCCCAACTATTGTAATTTTGCATAGCTTTTGACCAAATTAATACATTTCAGATGTTTGTTTTTTATCATTAATTTTTAGAAAAATGAATCACTTTTTTTTAAAGACTTCAAACTATACATTTCATTTTCTTACTTCCGTACCATTTTGGGGAATTGCACCACATATATATATTGTGAATAAATATCAAGATTTTCTAGAAGAAACAATACTACCACTAGTGCTGTCGTTATCAAACCAGGGTCTGCTGTTAGGGGAAACCCAAGTTGTTCCAGGAGGGGAACATAACTAGATTACTTTACCAAAATATACATTTGCCAGAAATAATGTAAACAAAACATATACAGGTTTTTTCACAAATTAATTGTATTGTTTCCCTATGCTGATAATGCAAAGTAGGCACCAATGGTGCTGATTTAAACTGCAACCACCTATAAATAAGTGTCAGGCGACTTGTCAAAACTAAATCTAGAAAGATAACGGAAGCAAGAAATGGCACGAGAGTTGCCCTATTCAAAAGGAATCCAAACACATAGGTATTTAACAGATAATATATAAATCACTGTCATACATGTAGAAAAAAATGTTACTCAAAAGTGCATAAAATCAAAGCAATCAGACATGACAAAAACCTAAACTGTCCAATCAGCAAATATTTTTTTGGTCCAATCAGCAAATATTTAAATTTTTGCTTACGATTTTAATGTCTACAAAAAAAAAAGTCATGCCATAAAGAGTATAGAGACATTTTTTTTAAAAGGCCCTTACCCTAGCAGGCCAGTGTGGATAACCTTTCATCTTGGCAAATATTTTATCACCTGGCTTGTATAAATCAGCCATGATAAGCAGACTACCACTAGTGATTTACTATCCCTAGCACCAGTGTGTTGACAAAGTCCAAAGTTTCTGTGAAAAATTTAGTAACATTATTAGCAAGCCATTAGAATATTCTACATATATAATTATATTTTTTTAAAAATTACATACCCGTGTTTGGAATAGAAGTAGGCCTATTACCATTTACAATATATACATATTTATATTTTTTGTTTCAATTTTATTTTAAAAGGAGAGAAAAGGAAAATAAATATTTTCATTAATTGAGTAGGCCACCAATAAATTTTATATTTGTTCCAAGAATTTAAGCCCATACATGGCAGCTCTTAGCAGATGCAGATAACTGCATATACAACAAAGTGCAAAAATAATGTATTTTGTTATGTGTTTTGTAACTGGTAGGCCTACGTCCCACTAATAGGCCAACGCTTCACATTACTGCCAGCCATGTAGCCTTTCAACATCAGCATATAATAGTGTTGGTGTATTTGAACATAGGCTGGTCCTGTGGTTAGTTCACCAGACTGCCAACCCACATGTCGCGAGTTCTGTCCCTGCCGCCCTGCAGGAGTTTTGGGCCTAGTGCCCTAGTGGACGTAATAATCTTTTAACTCGTCGGAAGGCCTATAAAACTTATAATGAATATGTCTAACATAACAGTATAAATAATAAGTAGGCCTGGCCTATAGTACAGTACAGGTAGGCTAGTATTTGGGATAAGGATTATATTGATATTATTTAAATATAATAATATAATTTATAATATAGGCCTAGCTATAGAAATAAAAGGTTATACTTTAGTGTAATTGGTTCTATTTTTTTTTTAAAGTTTCATATATCATTTTAAAGATCTTTTTGTCCTGAATATGAAAATCGAGGTTTCATTGAGCGGTTCCTTTTCTGTGATTTTTATTTAATATTGAATATTTGTTAATTTTGCAAGTTTTATGAAATAATTTTACTTCCCTTGAGCACTTTGTGTTTTATTGTATTACCAGACCTGTCTACTCTGGAAAAACGCTTCGAGTATTCTTGAGAGGGCTAAAGTGTACTTTTCCGAGGTCAAGTGTACTATGCAATAATAATTGTCATCTATCGCACCAATTATTCAAAATAATAGTCATTAAAATTTAAACAGTTGTTTCATTTGGTTACTTCAGCTAGTTTGGTCATTCTTCTTTAGACTCTGGTAGTATGCCCCTTTCAGCACTTTTAAGTCTTTATCATTAAGAGCCTTTACAGACTCCAAAATGCCCACTGGCCGGGACTTGAGCACCAGAAGGCTCTCCATGGTCTGGTCAGACATTGAGGAACGCTGTGGTGTCCGGTTCTTCCTGACACAGCTGAAAACACGTTCGCATTGGGCACTGCTGTGTGGTATGGTGAGAAGCCCCAGCATCACATTCGCCAAGTCCTCAAACATCAAGCTGTCAGTATCTTCATGCTTCATTTCAGCAATAGAAAACCAATTCTGTCCTTGATGCACCCTGACACATCAGTAGATTGATATAGGCAGACCTGCTCAGCAACTTTGTCTAGTGAGGTGTTGGTGACCAGGACAGGAAATCTGTTGATGATGAATTCTAGATTGCTGAAACTGCAAGACTCCTGCAATTTGACGTCTGCCACTTCTGCATGCATCAACAAGTCAACATCGACGCCACAGCTTTTGTCAGCACATCAGAGTACGACAGCGACAAGTTATTGTCAACAATGATGTTGCAAATCATTGCTTCTGCACGAGTCACGTCACGCTGAAGTTGCTCCTCCCCAGCGACGGGCTCAGGCTTCATAAGAAAAGACCTAATATTTTGTGTAGGTCTAGACTTTTCTTTCTCAACAGCCAGTTTCTGGTGCGACTCCGATTCGTCATGTCTCTTACAGTCATAGAGCCCTCCGTGTCCCACCAAGAAGTCGATATGACAAATAGTGCAGTGTGCCAATGTGTCACTTTTCAATGACACATGCAAGTACTTATATTTCATAGAATATTTATTTATAAACTTTTGCTTCCGAGCAGAATACACCTTCGCTTTTTTACTCGGAGCAGACTCGGAAGCTTCTTCGTCATCTGTTTCATGATTTCGTGCACGCTGTCATACTTTGGACATTTGCGAGAGAGGAAAAAAAGGATATCAGGTCAAGGTCGCGAGCTCCGTGTTGTACAAAAACAAGTTTATAGTGACGATTTTACATCACTGAATCATTGATAGCAATAATTGAAACCCCGATGTTGAGCCGAGATCAAGTCTATTAATAAATAGTTGCTTTCGATTTAGTAGGCTGATAAACAAAAGTTTTATTGTAATGAAAACAACGAGTTTTAATCTCTCCGTTAGTAAAATAAAACGTCAAGAATTTAAAAGAAAGCCGCGAGTAAAGCGTGCGTGACGTACAGATTGACCTAAAAACAAATTCGCGTGAAGTAGGCTTATTACCGATTGCTGTGTCAGACCATAAAAACGTTGACTTCTTGGAGATTTATATAGATCTAGTCCAGGGGTCTCCAAACTTTTCAGCCCGAGGGCCGCATTAACTATCAAACAGCAGTTCGGGGGCCGACTTGAGATACGAATAAAAAAGAATCAAAACATGGATGTTGTTTTTAATTATTTATTTAATATTATTGTATTCAGTTAATATTTAATACCAATTTTTTACACTACCCATGAACACCTGTATGGAAATGCAGATAAATTATTTCATGGATGCCAAAAAAAACAGACATTTCTGGCTTAAGATTTTATGTCCCTAACATCAACAGTGACCTGAGATTATCATCGGACAAGTTGGTTCTCAAATTGTTCCTCACGTAGGTATGTTGTTCCAATGATTAAAAGGTACATTGATGCATACGTTTTGACATTAGGTAAGTCTAGCTAGGGCAAAAACTGGTAAAAACCCACCAGTTCTTCTTTGAACTTGTCCTTAAGGAGGTCATTTGCTTGCAACTCAATGACCTCCAATTGCAGTTCATCTGGGCAACTGGCCACATCTGTTTCAAATGGGGTTTGAAACAGGCTCACTTTTTCTGCCTTTGAATCATAGTCAGAAAACTGCTCCTGATCTCGCATGCAAAACTGACGCAGGGAACTCAGCTGTTGGTTCAGTCATGACGCTGAAGACCTTGCACTGCTGAAAGTGCGTCAAGTTGTACTTGTTCCGAATACAAGACAAGTTGGGATCTAAAATCTAAAGGCCCTTAGGTGGATGTATAGATCAGAAGCTAGATTTTCCTCTCATTGTAGTTTTAGGCTCAGAAAATGTAAATTACTAGTTGAGACTAATTTCCATACCCACTCTTCATCAGACAGTAATGGCTGTGGCTTGCCTTTACTTTCTAGGAAGTCTAATGTTTCCTTTCTTAACTTAAATACTCTGCTCTGAACCTAGCCATCTTATAAGTGCTGTGTAATATGGTAAATCTTGCAATTCTGTGTCTGTATCTTTCAACATGTCTCTGAACTGTCTATGGTTGAGCCCGTGTGGCCTTCTTAAGATCACCATCTTCATCAAAGGATTTAGTACACTTCTAATGTCCAAATATTTAGCACACAAAGCTTGCTGGTGAATAATACAGTGTAGAAACATTGGCTGTGGAATGTTTTTAACTTTACACATCTGCTTCACTGTACAACAAAGTATCTCTATATGCCACTGTTATTTCCTACATCAACAGTCAGGCAACTGAGGCTAATCCAGTCCAAGTTATAATCTGCAAATGTCATTGAATATATGCTGTCCATTAACAGTACCATACTCCACAACTAGATAGCGTTATATCCTCTCATTGATTGTAGATGGAGTTTGAAAAAGTAAGCAGCGAATAAGATTTCGACAATGTAGTGATCGGTTGGAAAACATAACGACTACTGCGCATCTCTAATTTAATTCGGTAAAAACATAACTTCCATGTAAGTAGGCGGCGGCTAATCTTGGCAGGATATAGATAAATTTCTGTAATATTTTTCGCAGCTGAAAAGGTCTCCGCGGGCCGCATAAGAGGTCTCCGCGGGCCGCATGCGGCCCGCGGGACGTAGTTTGGAGACCCCTGATCTAGACTATAGCCTATGAAACTACAGGGTCCAAAAAAAGCTACATTAAGGGATTGCGCTAAAAAAAAGTTTGTAAAACTCCGGAGGCACGAGTAGGCCTATACAAATTACCGGGCCACGAAAGCAAAAAACTGGGGAAACCCTGACCTAAAAATAAATATAGAATCACACATGCGTTTTATTTCGCCTTTTTAATTTTCATGAAAGAAAAAAGTTGATCATTTATAGTTTCCCAAAACTTAAATTGGCCGATAGCCGGCACTCTAAACTCTTGCACCCAAGCAGAATAGCCTACCCCTTCGCTTTTTTACTCGGAGCAGAATCGGAAGCTTCTTCTTCATCTGTTTCATGATTTCGTGCACGCTGTGTAAGTTTGCTGTCAACCATACTTTTGATCGCCGAATTTGGATATTTGCGAGAGAGGAAAAAAAGGATATCAGGTCAAGGTCGCCGCGCCGTGTAACAAGTTAGGTATGGAAACAGAGGATATCCATTTTCGACCAATCAAAACATCGGTTTTATGTAACTGCGGTTTAGTGATCGTCTAATTACCGAAAAGAATAGAAATAAAACGAAAAATTGCGAAATCATATTTTTTTATTCAAGAAGTCGTATTTTTAAGACGCTCGGTGTAACAGCCGTATTTTGTATCCTAAAGCGTACGAAAATACGCCCAAAGCGTACGGGTAGGCAGGTCTGTATTACGTCCCTTTGATTTGTTTATTTTATTTTTTTTTTTTAATCCCCATAATATCAAACGCACACACACACACTCCGTGTACCACGCACTTCTAGGTTAGTTTCTAGGCTAGGGATGGGTTTGTGGTATTTTTTAATGTTTAGTAGCGGTTATGTTACAGGGTAGGGAGAGTTTTTTATTTGGCTATACAGAGCCAACCTGGCCATATCTTGGGACAGGAAGTGTTAGCTATAGGAGACAGCATGGCGAGCAGATGTCCAGATGTCGTGATCTAGGGAATACGATTTTTTTCTTTTTTTTTTCTTTTGTGCTATTTTTTATTAAATATGATAAGAGTAATTTTTTTTTTTATTGCTTCTAAGGAATTCTGATTGAAAATTTTGGTACGTGGAGCTATTGATAGGGTCTTAATTAAGAAGCGCGGCAGACAATAATGTATTGTGTTTGATCAGCCTGTGATGTCACAATGCTTTTGAAAAAACAATACAAATTTTTAAAAATTTTGGGGAAAAAAATTTTTTTTTCATTTTTAATAATCTGTTGCTTTTCTTAAAAAACTTATCAATAGCCCCATGCGAAATAATTTTCAGTTGGAATTTTTTAGAAACCTACTTTTCTAGAACCAGCTACACTAAAGTATTACCAAATAAAAGTTTATAAACCATAATCTTCATTTTTAAACAGGACTTACACTTCTTACATTTACAGATGTCAGATGTGAACTGCAAATTTTCCCCAAGTGATAATCATAATGCCAAATATAACATGTCTGGCATTGACAACAAATTACTTCAGTTCAGTAGTCCTAATTATTAGGCCTAGGCCTAATCATTTAACTTAGTCTAGCCTACTTGATTTGATCAGTAAAGTATGGAGTATTGAGTACCCTGCATCCAGGGGCAGCCTATTATATTAACTACTATTAACCTATTTATATTATATAAATGTCATTATGATTATGTGAATTTACCGATATAACTTTAAGAAAGAAGTCCCAGGTTCCAAAGTAATATTTAAACAGTTAAAATTACTATTACAGACTAGGCCTACAATGGCTACAGTTACAAGGCAAAGATAAAAATGAAACTAAACATGTAGAATGTAGGCCGAATGTTAGGCCTACTGTCGCTAAATGAGAATTGAATGTAGGCTAACTTTAGTTAACTATTAATATTAACTAACACAATAGTCCTATATGAGCAGCTTGTTATTTCAAATAATTGTGAGAATAAAATTTATATGCAGACTTAAACTAATGTTATTTAATCGAAAATGCTCTATGGTTGGAATTTTAAATGGAAATATACTTACACCAATGTTTATTTATTCAGTTGGCTTATGCTTCAAACAGAAACTGTACAGGGTCTAACTCACGGACGCCATCTTAATCTTGTTTGAGTAGCCAGATAAACTTTTCAATTTTTCGTTAAGCATTATATACACACTATTTAGTAGCTATACAAATTAATTATAAAAGTTATTTGAAAATCAGAAAAACCTTAACAATAATTAATAAAGAACATTTCAGAATATTTCAATGCACTCCAATAGCCTATTGGATTTTTTTATAAACGTAGACTACCCTTGTTCCATTGTTTAATTTTTAACTCTGAAAGGCAAAAAGGTCTCTCTCTAAATATTCAAGTCCACTATATTATTTTTATTACAAAAGAGTATTAAATCTTTAGCTTGTCAACGTTTTATTTTTCTATTAATATTATAACTGAATTTAAAAAAATACAAACAACCATAGAAAAGTGTGTCCCCAATATAAATAAAATAAAAAACACTAACAAACAAACAGTGAAAACACTTTATATTTAATACAATTTCATCCATATCATTTATAATGTCATGTCTGACATATTTCATGGTAATCATAGTCATATATGATATATGTCATATCACTTAGGCCAAGGCCTATCACAAATACAAATCTCATTGTAGTTGTAGGCTAAGCTTTAGGCCTTAGAGGCGTGGCCCTACCAACTAAACTATATGTTAATAGTCTTATATATATAATAAATTATAGTCATATTGACGAGCCACTGATGTGTACCGGTAACATAATGACTTATTCTGCTGATATCGGTCCTAAAAATTGTTAGTCTTTGCCTTATTATTATATTATATAGGCCTATTGAATATTGGGGCAATATATATTGTATATATATATTGTTTTGCTTTATAGACACCTTGTTTTTCTTTAAAATATAGACACCTTGTTTTTCTCTTAAATATTTACACCTTCTGATCGAGCACACCAGGTCTTATCAACAGGGGGGGGGGGGGACTTGTTTTTCTGGTAAATATAGTCACCTTGTTTTTCTGGTAAATATAGGCCTAGTCACCTTGTTTTTCTTGTAAATATAGTCACCTTGTTTTTCTTGTAAATATAGACACCTTGTTTTTCTTCTAAATAAAGTCACCTTTTTTTATTGTAAATATAGACACCTTGTTATTCTTCTAAATATAGTCACCTTGTTTTTCTTGTAAATATAGTCACCTTGTTTTTCTCGTAAATATAGTCACCTTGTTATTCTTCTAAATATAGTCACCTTTTTTTTCTTGTACATATAGACACCTTGTTATTCTTCTAAATATAGACACCTTGTTTTTCTTGTAAATATAGTCACCTTGTTTTTCTGGTAAATATAGTCACCTTGTTTTTCTGGTAAATATAGGCCTAGTCACCTTGTTTTTCTTGTAAATATAGTCACCTTGTTTTTCTTGTAAATATAGTCACCTTGTTTTTCTTGTAAATATAGTCACCTTGTTATTCTTCTAAATATAGTCACTTTTTTTTATTGTAAATATAGACACCTTGTTATTTTTCTAAATATAGTCACCTTGTTTTTCTTGTAAATATATAGACACCTTGTTTTTCTTGTAAATATATAGACACCTTGTTTTTCTTGTAAATATAGTCACCTTGTTTTTCTTGTAAATATAGACACCTTGTTTTTCTTGTAAATATAGACACCTTGTTATTCTTTCAAATATAGTCACCTTGTTTTTCTTGTAAATATAGACACCTTGTTTTTCTTGTAAACATAGTCACCTTGTTTTTTTGTAAATATAGTCACCTTGTTTTTTTTTTCTAAATATAGTCACCTTGTTTTTCCTTTAAATATAGACACCTTGTTTTTCTTGTAAATATAGTCACCTTGTTTTTCTTGTAAATATAGACACCTTGTTATTCTTGTAAATATAGACACCTTGTTATTCTTCTAAATATAGTCACCTTGTTTTTCTTGTAAATATAGTCACCTTGTTTTTCTTCTAAATACAGTCACCTTGTTTTTCTTGTAAATATAGACACCTTGTTATTCTTCTAAATATAGTCACCTTATTTTTCTTTTAAATATAGACACCTTGTTTTTCTTGTAAATATAGTCACCTTGTTTTTCTTTTAAATATAGACACCTTGTTATTCTTGTAAATATAGTCACCTTGTTTTTCTTTTAAATATATAAACACTTAGTTTTTCTTGTAAATATACCTTGTGAAAAAATGCAGCCCCTTTGCAAAATCAAAATTCCTGTAGGCCTATTACTCATAGCAAGTCACACTTATCTGGTCCTCTTCCAATACTATATGCTAACTGTTCTCAAATTGAGAAAACATCTTGCAAAGGCCTTCTACTTTCCACTAAGCTTGGAAACAATAGTTTTTTTAATTGGAAGAAAGTATTGTCTTGTCAAAAATATTTTGGTTCATGCTAAGGTCAATAAAAAATACATTGTTTTTGAATGCTTCACCAAAAAAAAAAAGAATTTTTTTCAGCAGAAGCCATTAAAATCCTCAGATTAGGTAGGTCTTGTGCTTTTATCATAACTCTGGATATCATGAAGTTGCCTGTATAGAAGATATATCTTGTAAGTTTGTGTTGCTTTCATTAAGTTCCATATGAAAATGTTTTTGTAGCATTACCTCTTCTTCATTTATAATAGTATAAATTTGTGGGGCTTTCTTTTAAGAATGTTGTGGCATTATTCTAGTGTTTTTTTCAATGTTTTTCTTGACTTCAGTTTTCATCATTTTGATTAGAGAGGGTAGGCTTGTCTGCATAAGATTCATATTCTAGTTATGGTCTAACCTGTTAAATAGCATAATAATTATGTTTGTTTTTTTTGTTGTATGTGTAAAATGGTTTAATTAATGCTGATTACACTTTTTTTTTTTCTGAATGTAAGCTACTCCAGTTTCCCACTAGGCCCTATGTGCTTCATCTATATCTTTTTTTGCTATATTTCAGTATTGCTCTGACTGGTGCATCACATATTGTCCTATATTATACCGGTAGGCCTACTATATAGATACAATCTTCTTATTTCTTACTTTTTTTCAGAACATGTATCATCATTATCATAACGAGTTGATTTTAGTGTCCTATATGATATGCAATCATATGTAAATATCCTTGCCTTTGATTTTCATAGAGGTGTTGTATTTTGCAAGTAACCTTACTTTTGTTCAGAGTAATTCAGTATTGTCTCTAGAACGAGTAGATTTAAGTGTCCTATATACTATTCAATTACCCTAGTAGGGTCCTTAAACAGTAAGAGCATAGCCAACTGCAGACACTTCAGACAGACTGTACTAGTCGTATATTTTACACTAGGCTTGTTTTTTTTAAATATTTATCTAGATGGATTTTCATTTAGGAACCTGGTAAGCATGTACATACATAGTAATAAAGTTTTTTGCATTGGTGCCAGAAAATTGGCTTAGTTATCCAAGTAAATTTTTATGGCCTGACTATAAGGACACTGCAAGAATTACAAAAGCTGCAAGGAATAAAGCTGAGCCAGCGAGACAACCTGGAAGGAGTATGAATGTACTGGATTATATAGATCAGGAATGAAAAAGTAATTAGTTGTGAAATATTGAATTATATAAACATTTCTTTGCACTTTTGCAAAAAAAATTTTTTTTTAATTCTTATTTTGAAAATTACAAGTGTACACTGAAGCAAGTAATAAAAAAAATGTTGAGAAGGCCAGAAATTCAAGCTTTCAGAGCAGCTAAGCGAGCTGGGGACAGCTTCCTCTAGCAACGAAGAAGAGGGCGATGCAACAAGGCGAAGCAAAAGAAGAAGGCAGCCATTAAAGTTTGCAGGATGCTTTGAATTTATCAGACAAGAAATAATGTTTGTGTCAAACTCTTTTTCAGAACAGTTTAAATTTTTTTTTTAAAGAAAATACATTAATTAATATACATTTTATGAAGCTATGGTGCCGGGTATAGTTATTAAAAATCTTTGGATCCACAGCATTTATGAACTTATTCATAATAAAAAAAATTATATTAACCGTGTTTTAATCAGTCTAAATATTTGAAATGATATTTTATGCATTTACAATTGTTTTTAGATGCAGTAAGAAGATGCCACACACAAGCAACAGAGGAAGAACTAAAGAAGTAAATCTGAAGATGGTTCCATTGCATTGCGGTTAGGGATGGTGGCAGGCAACGAAGAATCAAAGAAGCAGTGCAAACTATTATATAAATATAAGAAAAAGAAATATTTAAATTTAAAATAAATTAACATTTTTGTACAACATTTTGTTCTCACATTATTTCATTGTTTACCTGTATGTAAAGTTGTCTGTATTGTATGTTTATGAAATACTGAAAGTAAAATATTAAGCATGCTAAATTTATATAATGAATGAAAGTCTTACATCCTAGACCGAAGCAATAGAAGTTATATTAAATGCACATTTTTTGAACCAATTTAAACTATAACTTGGTGAAGTATTAAAAAAATATATATATTTGTGTATAATAGACAGAACTATTTCAATTTGCAAAGTAAAATGATTCTTTAAATAAAGGATTGTGTCAAATACTTATTATTTTGTTACCAATAGTGTGAATGGTTACCATGTAAATAATATCAAGTGCACAAACTGATATAGTCTAATTGCTTCTAGCTTCTTCCAACAGCAGTTGTTTTTAATTGATTGTATTACTAATGTAAATTGATCCTAAATAATATTTAGAATCAGCAGCCCATTTTGTTTTCCTTGTATATGAATTATTTATATGAATATTATTTATCTTTCAAACCTGATAGTTGATAGTAGAAATTTGGTACCATGTAAAAATATATCAATTTCATTTATTTTTAAAATATTCAATTACATTTGTTTGATAATTAAAAATATCATCATTTAAAATGTTTGAAAATAAAACATCTAATCTCTACCTTTGTAATGGTTATTTTCCAGCACACGTTTTGTCAATGGCAGAGTAAATTTATATGTTCTATTTTATTACCGGTACTAGTTTTTATTTCTGTCAAAACGACGGGAAAAACGAATGACTGCAATATGTTTTGTTAATAAAAAAATAAAAACAATCAAAAAGAAAAAAAAACAAAGAAAAAATAAGTAACAATTGAAAATTAAAGATTTCACAGTAAGGAAAGACCAAATTACACATAATTTGAATGCATTTTTAAAGGGACATTACTCTGAATACTTAGTAAATGGCGCTCCAGTTTATAGCCTTAACATAATTAGTAATAACATTTATCATTTATTAAGCAATATAGCTGATATAATAAAATTTTCTTTTGGAGGATGTTTCCAATTTAAGTGTATAACTTTTGTTAAAATCCGTTAAACCGCATATAGAAAACAAATAAATATATACAGTATATAAAAACATTAACTCACAGTAATTATACATAATATTAATAATTTTGTTTATTGAATTGATAGTATTATTGTTAGTTTAATGTTCAGGAATTAATAAAAAGACTAAAAAAATAAAAACAAAATACAGAAATAAACGTTCTCGCTCTTTTTCTTTCTTAACAAAACACATTGTAATCATTTGTTTCTCCATCATTTTGACGGGCTTAACCACTAGTATATTAATAATTACAGAAGAGATAAGAAGAAACACTAACAGTCATCTTGCAATTTATTCAAAGTTTTTCTTATTATTATTAATTATTAAGTTAACAATGTTTCTTACATAAAAATGAAAATGCCCTTATTGACAACAAAAGCAAAACATCGAGTATAACTGCTGCTGTAAATGAGATGAGAATCTAGAGAAAGTGCTGCTGTAAATGAGATGAGAATCTAGAGAAAGCGCTCATGTAAATGAGATGAGAATCTAGAGAAAAATGTTTCAGACTTGGCACACTACTAAGAAAAAATGTGTGTGTTCAATATTTCAAAGCAGTTGTTTAAACATGAACTATATTTTTATACTGGTCCAATGTTAAATGTACATCCAACAATGGATCCCTGGCCAAAAGTATTTGAGGAGGGGGGGGGCATATTCCGTAGTTAGTTGTCCGACAGGATTTATTATACACGTGGAGCTGGAATGAATTTATAACCATTCAATGTCGTACAAATATTGAGTAGTGATGTGGACAATTTATATTTACTCTTACAAAAAAAGTGTAAGAAAAATAGCCTTCATTTTTTCACCGGAAAATTATTAGAAAATTCTATCAATATATAACTATATGTAAAGTATCTCGTTGGACCAATTTGATCAATAGGGCCGGTGAAGCAGCGTTCACCAGTTTTTGGGGCCAGGGCATTCTAGGGGATTGTGTGGCCAGCACAATGATCAGCCGCCTTTAGTTTACCCCAAATAAAGTCAGGTACCCATCAGAGCTGGGTAGCCAGGGTAGACTCAGGAACACCCACCAGACCCGGAAACAAATCCTAGCCTTCACCAGGATTCAAACCCAGGACCTTTGGTACACCAGATGAACGTGCTGCCGCTTGGCCAACATGCCCCTTCAATATTACTAAAAGTTACTAAAAGCTTCATGAATCCTAACGTTCCACAAAATTAATCCAAGATCCATACTTTAAAATCATTCTCAATTTTTTTTCACAAACTGAACACAAAATTCACAAACCAATTTACATGGGAAGGTGTGAAATATTTTAATGTCAAAATAAATAAAAATGGTTGTCAATGTTTTATATGTACCAATTTAATATTTTTTAATATTTCACCATGATGGAACTTCATAATTTAATTACATAGCTTTGCACTTTAAAAAAAAAATCACAAACTTCACTGAACTTAAAAAATCCTGTTAATTTTTCCTAAACTTTTCCACCCTGTATGAACCCTGTTAACCAACCAATATGTGGGACTGGTATGTGTAAATTGTCCTTAATGATTAATGTTAACCGGTGTTGTATATAAAGTTTAGGCTAGTCCTGACTGACCAATTTAGAATTTTTTATTTGTGGATGTATTTTTCAATGCTCACAGAGCTAACAGAAAATGTTCTTAACAAATTCCAGAAAAAACAAAAATCTTAATTTACCGCAAGTTAAGGACTCTTTAAAACATCGTTACTAATTATTTGAAGACAAATATATTTTTAGCTACTTTGTCACAATCTTTCCTAAACTTATAAAAAGTTATTTTTACCATACTCATAGAAACACAGGGATTCAATGACAATCTTTGTAGACTACCTACGAATTTAAAAATTGAAGATTTAAAACAATAGAATTGTATATAACAATTAACAGAAACAAAATGTGTAAGCTCACATACAAAAGAATGATTTTTTTGGCAAAGAAACAAATAAACAGCTGATTAGTTTCAACAAATGTTGATGAAATAAAAATACAATCAAGCCTTAAGGCAATAACTGATATATATATATTTAGTGATCTGATTGTTATATCCCCAAAAATTTAAATGTGACAATAACTTGAAAATACATTTTCATTGTAGAAAACTAAGTTTATATTTCAAGTCATCCTGTCTACTAACAACTGACAATCTTAGTTTTACACTCAAGATACTTGTCGTTGACACTACCTACTGCTTTCACAGACAATAATACACCGTTATATTACTCATAAACTGGGTTGTTAGAAGATAAAAAAAACCTTGCAAATAAATAAGATTTTGACCACTTAATGTCTCAGTACTTTATTTAATAAACTTAAATGGTGACCAACTTGTGCCTTTATCTAAGACAAAAATCAATTTATTTGTTTTAAATTTTTTTTTTAAATCCTCAGTTATACTTATTACAAAATTTGCTCTTTCTTGCAACAGGATTACATCGTCCAATAATTTGTTTTCTTTCAATCTTGTCCTTGCCCATGTAAGTCTGTTTCATTAGAAAGTTCAGCTTGAATCTTTTTTTAACTTTTCACAGTCTTTTTTTTCTTAATCTGAAAATTATTTTTAGAAAATGAAAAAAAAATACAAACAGATACAATATGGGTTTAAAATGAAGCAACAACAAATTCTTTTATTTAAATCCTTTCTATTATTGATGGTCATTTTGCAATTTTTGTGTGTAGCTAATTTTTGAACAGCTGATTAACCCAGTAACTACCATGAAGCGCAAAATGTGGCGCAAGCTGTTTTAGTAAGTCCACGAGCTGCATTTTGTGGCTCATAAAACCCTTGTATATTTATTATTTCCAAAACCAATCCAAGATTTAAAAATAATAAACCAACTTCCTTGTTTTGTATTGACTACTACCAGATTTGTTCTTTTCAACAGTAAATATCAGCATGTTTTTTTGTGTTTAAAAGTGATTTTTTTTTTGTGTGCGATATCTGGTTTAATTTTCCCATTTTTTCCCCTCAGTATTGTCACTTTACCTGTGTATAGTTTTGTGTGTGTATCTTTGTTATTTGCGAACAAAAAATAAATTAATGAAATCTGAAGTGAGTGTTTCTAAATGGATATTTAATAGGATCTCAAAATTTCTTTTTAATTCGGATTATAATTTGCGGAAATATTAGACTGTAAGTGAAATATTTCTTTTTTTTTTTTGTCGTTGTTATTAAATCAACATTCTTACTTTCACCATAACTTTCACACTTATTCCAGAATTTAAAAATGTTCTATTAGCATATTCTAGATAAACTTTCATTTGTGTTTATTTTCATATGTAACACATAGGGTTTTATTTATAATAAAAGCTGTAAAAAAACTAACCCATAAAAAACAAGTTTTTATTATATTCCCTTTCTTTGTAAACTAAGTTTACTATCATGTAATTAAATAATTTATAAGAAATATCTTTTGTTTTAGTCTTCTTTTTCCTATCATAATTTTTAGGGAACATTGTTTCTCAGTCTTTAATTATCACTACGGTAGTCAGGAAGCTTATGCATTCTTACTATTTCCAAAAACACAACACAAATGTAAACATGAATTAATTTTTTCCCTTCATTCACAAAGCTAGAGCACAAAGTTTGATTATGTCATAAAAATAATCTCAGCGCATCCTTTTTTTTCTAGCTTTGTGACAAAAACCATTAAAAGTTGGACCGGCATTTTCAATGTGAAACCTTAACAAACCGTTAAATTTTCAAAATAATCATATTTATAGTATAATTATGTTTTTTTAACTGAAAATTTGATAGAATGTATTGTTAGTCGCCACAAGTCTGCTGCCCAAGTTTCAGCTCAATTGGACGACGGGAACTGGTAAAAAAATCGATGCAAAGTTTTACAAGCAAGCAGACAGATAGACATTACGAGCTAAGAGAAAGGGAGTAAAAAAGCTTTGACTGCATTAGGTCTATGTAAAAAAAAAGGTCATGAAAATGGATTGGCCATTATAGTTAATAGGGTGGAAAATGTCATGGTAATTGAGTAAAGTAAGTTTATCCAGAATGCTAAATTTATGTATAGGCCTGTGCTGAGGCACACACCAGAGCCTAACTACCACTGATATTATTCACCTCTTAGGTCCAGGCGGTATGCAACACAGGAACACCTTTCAGACCCAAGGGAAAAAGCCTGGCCTTCACTGGGATTCAAACCCAGGACCTTTGGTATGCCAACCAAACAATGCTGCAGCTCAGCCACCCTGCCCCCTCATCCATTGAATGATTAGGACTATTAAAAGATATATCAACTGTGCATCTCTCTATAAAAGTTTATAAAAATATATTGCTGACAAGTATTTTAATGATTATCCAAACAAGAACAATCATGATTATCCAAAACATCCCTAAGATTAAGTGTTATTGTGCATTACTTACTGAAGAAGAGGTACTGTCCTTCTGTTTTCTCTTTCGACCTTGGCCCTTTTTAGCTGGCTTCTATAAAAAAAAAACACACACATACACACTTTGTTTTTTTCTCAGTTATGGGTAAACTACTGTATATAATTATAATAATAACACTGATTTACAAAGAGCTAAGGCTTTTTATCCACTTTGGGATTGCACTAAACTGTCCATACCCCCCATCCGACCATTACCTTCTTTTCTTTCACCTTCTCTGCCTCCTCCTGCTCATCAACCCCATCATCAGCGCTGGCAGCTGCCCCATCATCATCAGCGCTGGCAGCTGCCCCATCGTCACCAACGGGAGCGGGTTCGTCTGCTGTGACTTCTTCGTTAGTGTCCTGGGCGACATACACACAAACCAATTATTGGGGCCAGGCAAAACCAATCTTGTGAACAGGCCACTGCGTGGTGAAAGTTGCCCTGAATTTTCTCAAGCCATCCCTTTTTTTAAATTTCATTCATTACTCATTTTCTAATAAACATACAAACAACAGGCTTAGCTGATTATGATATATATTATAAGACCTAATAAAATTTAACAGTAAATAAGAAACTTATTCTATTACACAAAGCAACTTTCAATGAAATCACTCAATTGTTTGCTGTAAAGTAATAAAAAGTATTACCTATTAGACCACATTGATCCATAGGGCCAGTGAAGAAGCATTTACCACTAGTTACCAGTTTCTGTGGCATACTAGGGGGATTGTGTGGCCAGGACAATGCCCAGTCACCTTTGACCCAACTAATGTCAGGTACCCCTCAGAGCTGGGTCCATTTAAAATCTGATTTCTTGAACCGAAAATAAGTTTTGAGAAAATAATAATATTGAAATCCCTTTTCCAGACCCAGGAACAAATCCTAGCCCTTCCCCACAATATAAGCCCAGGACCTTCGGTGATCCAATCGCACATGTGGGTCCCTGAATCTTTCCAAACTGCGAGGAGTGTCCAGACATGTCAGATAAAGTAATATCGGCTGGGCGTTGTGAAAATAATAAAATGCCTAAAAAAATAATTTTGCAATTAGGGCAACCGCCCAACTTTGTATGATAATTGATTCAGAAGCATGTAGCTATTGTATGTGCTTGAGAAATTATTACAAAAGTAATTTAATAGACTTTTTTCTTTCCCTGCTAAATTACACAGGTAAAAAAAAATAATTTCTTGACTATTTTCTAGCCCTAGAACTTTACAAGAAAGTTGTTAATAATATTGTCAATGGGGGTTTTTCTAGCCCATTAAACATTATTTTATCAGTAGTATTTTGCATGATTTTCTATTTCAATTATAGTGGATATTTTTCCTGAGTGTAACTTTACTCAATAACCTGTACAGTTATTATAGATTAAATAACACTTCTCTGAAGAACAAATATATTTATTTAATCACATATAAACTCAGTACATGAACAATATTTGATCACACTATATACTTTCATAGACATTCGTCCAGCTCAAGCTTCTGCAGTAGACTAAAATATATTCGTCTCTCGTCACATGACCACTCGTTTCCTTTTACTCATTTTTCTCGTGGATTTCAAGATTTAACATAACATTGCAATTTCCCCAGAACTAACTGCGACTTCGAAATGTAGGATTGTTAAGGACAAGAAAGAACCTTTTGCCTTTTTATCTCTATTCAATCAGCGGCAATAACTCGTGATTCTTAATATAAATTTTGATTACATGAGTTATTTTCCTTAGATTATTTTCCTTGCATTCATCATACTATATAGTTATCTTAATCTATAACAGATATTCACACAAAATTACAAACTTTCTAAAGTGAACATTCTTATACACTAAACTAAACACTAAATAAGCATAGTCTATGGTACCTTACCTTACATCAATGTTACGATAACTTCTACACCAATAGTCTTTTACCTTTTAATCACTTTTTAATTATATGTTTGGTATATGACAATCCACTATACAGACAAACAATTAAGGACCAGAACTTCCACTGACCGTAGACTGAAAGGAGACATCTGGATTATTTATGATTTCCCAAAGCCCAGCATTGAAAGCAGTGCGGCTGTTAGGTTTGTGATACTTATCCTTATTCTTTTCATAAGGAAAAATATCTTTAGGGCCAAGGAATGCTCTGAGGATGACAATGACAAAAAAAAATGTTAGCTGAGAACATAAATTGTACTTAATACATGCCAAAACCTGCAAAAATAAAATTTAAGTATTATGTTACTGATAGTTACTTCAAATACAATGGGCGGCCAAGGAAATAGTCCAGCTCTACTGCATTGAGACTAGGGATGTTTACGAAAACCGGAATTCCGGATTCCGGTTTTAAAACCAAAAACCCGTTTTCAAACTTAAAACCAGTTTTTGGTTTACTTGGACGTTAATGTTAAGGGAAAAATCATTCAAATCTGGTGTTCAAGAAGTTTGTTTTGTATTTTTTCTCTCAAAGAAATACTTTAAAATTATGTTTGATTTGCAAAATATAATTCCTTAACATTAAATGCCTTGCAAACACTAGATGTATGATTTGTCATAGGCGACACACAGTCTAGGCCTATTGTGTTTGTTTTCAAATCCCGAATAATGCTTGTGATACACAGATGACAACAAACGCAGAAGTTAACGAGTCAGTGGTACTATTTGCTTGATCCACTGGGGTTTCCCCACAGACGCTCCAAGTACAGAACTGACAAACAGACCAATAGACTTTCTGTCACTTTCTGTAGCGCTTTGTGTGCGTGTGAATGGTAAAAACATCAAACCAAATATAACGTTACAATTAACATGAATCTTTTGGCTCACCGATGTGAAGTAGGTAATGAAGATGCAAAACGTTTTTCCTGTGACCCTGAACAATATTTGGCTATACATCAAGTCTAGGCTTTATTATAATAATAATAATTGGTCATTTATATCGCGCCTCACTCCATGCTAATGCAAGCATTCTCAGCGCGCTCACAAAAACGAAACGACAATAACACTCTAAAATAGTTTTAAACAAGGTTTCGACCGATGGAGGCACGAAACGACAATAACATTTAAAAATAGTTTTAAACAAGTATTTTGCTGATGGATGTGTACTTCATCAACTTAGTTGAAAAGAAAAGTCTTCAAATTCTTCTTGAATGCTTTTTTTGACAACGAGTTTTTCAGTGTCTCAGGTAAGCCATTCCACAGTGTAGGCGCCACAGATTCAAACGAGCGTACACCAAGAGTCTTTTTTCTGTGACCTTCCAAACCTGGAATTTCCAGGAGAGATTGTGTTGAAGATCGCAGCATCCTGCTTCGGTATAAGCTCTTTGAGATATGCAGGTGCTGAGCCTTCCACGCATCCATAGGTAAGGGACATAATCTTATGATCGATGCGCTTCGTCACAGGGAGCCAGTGGAGCTCTTTGAGAATTGGAGTGATATGGTCATGCTTCTTTACTCGTGACACAATGCGTGCTGCAGTATTTTGAACTTTCTGAAGTCTATCCATTTGTTTATGGGGTAAACCCCAAAGGCAACTGTTACAATAGTCTAGTCTTGACTGTATTGTTGCAACAGCAAAAGCATTGGCTGTTTTTTTTATTAATTAGGGGTCGCAGCTGACCCAGGGCACGAAGATGGAAGGAGCATGCCCTAACCACAGTACTGATGTGTGGACCCATTGTTAATTTACTGTCAATGATAAAGCCCAGGTCTCTGACAGTGTTAGACAAAAAGATATCAGAGGCCCCTACTTTAATAGATGGAATATCGACTTTCCTAAGATTGAAGTTTGAACCGCACAGAATTGCCTCAGTCTTGTCGTCATTTAGTTTGAGTTTGTTGGCAGTCATCCACGCTTTCACCGCTAGACAGCAGTCTTCCACTGCATTAACAGCGGCAGCACAAGCATTATGATCAGGATGGAAGCTTTTGTACAGCTGGGTATCATCCGCATATAGTTTGCGAGATAATCCTTGGCTATCAATTATTCTGCCAAGCTGGCTAGTGTAAACAGCAAAAAGGATAGGCCCTAAAACTGATCCTTGAGGTACGCCACAGATGAGAGAAGTGGCTTTTGATAAGGTCTGATTGATAGAAACTCTCTGAGACCTGTCTGCCAAGTATTAATGTACTATTGTTTTAAATATTTTTTAATAGTTTCTTTTGTTTCCTTATTGAAGTATGTGATATGTGTTTGTGGTACACATATTTTATTGATATAAATACAGTTAATACAATATGTCATAAATATTAATATTAGACTGAAGTTTATTAAAATATTTTAGTAGAATATAAAAAATTGTAAGTTGGCACGTTTGTGCTTTATAATATTATGGTCAATGATAATCAGAAATTTGATTATCACAATTGAAAGCTACTATTTGATTTTGTTGCAAGGTAATCAATTAGCCCACGATTTTTTAGTTCTAAAGAATTTTATAGTAAAGTGTAAAAAATCATATTGTATTGATACAAATCAATCTCCTGAGTGTCCTGCAAGCACCAATAAGGTTTTAACGTTTTTCAAATAGACCTATAATACTACACAAACTGGCTTTTTCTACCCGTGACAACACGGGGGGGGGGGGGGGGGGGGGGGGAAGAAATTGAAAAACATGTTATTGCAGAAATGAGCTAAAATGCTGAATAAGCTACCCCAATAGTATAGTCATATCTGTATGTTTTTCTTGCATAGAGTGTACCCACAGATGGCAGACAAAGAAAAACCCAGTAGTTATTTGATTAATAATGTACATTATACTTACGTCTCATGCGTTCCATAGAAAAAAATGGGATATTTTCCTTTAGGTGTTTTGACATCACTATTATTGTGGTCAATCTTAAAGAATAAATGAAAGCTTGGTCAAACTTTTGATACAAACCATGCCAAATTTAATTAAATGTATACCCGCTTTTGATACAAACCATGCCAAATTTAATTAAATGTATACCCGCAAACATTTATGATTTAGGGGACTTTTTTTGACGACAAGTTACGATGGGTGGAGGAGAGGGGTAATAATTGGCCAAAATTGCATAACACCATTTATGGACAGTCCCTAATGTCCAAATGTTTTTATTTTGCCCCTTTTATCTACCGCATGCTTTTGATAAATAAAAATATTTGCTGACTTTGTATATTTTTACAATTTCTTTAAGTTGTGTTAACGATTAAAATGATTTTAAACTTTAACTTTAATTAATTATTTGAACGTCATATTTATGTCATGTGTGCTTTTAAGCAGGACAGTGCAAGTTCTGTGTGTTGTGATGTTCTACATGAAGTGTGTGTGTCAAGAATATAATGGGGTCTTTATATTGCAGTCATCATTAAATAAAATGTAGTGATGCATAAAGAGAAAAAAAAACTCTTACCCTTGCAGGCCAGTGTGGAAAGCCTTTCATCTTAGCAAATATCTTATCACCGGGCTTGTATAAATCAGCCATGGCCATGGAATGCAGTCAACCACTTGTGAGCCATATAAATAAAAAACAAATAAATAATAGCCCTTAGTCTTTAGCATACCTTTGTTTCACAAAGTAGAGTAGGTTAGTAGGCCTACACATTCAGTGGAAATTTAGTAAGTAAGATAATTAGGTTTTGTTCGCCAATAGCATCTTGTAAACTAGGACGCTGTCTGTTGCTATAGGGCAGGGTTGCCAGGTAATTTAAAAGTTGAGGCTAAAATAATTTATATACTATAATTTATATAGTTCAGTGTAGTTATAAGTTAAGTACCCGTCTGACCAAATTGATCCATAGATCCAGTAAAGCAGCGTTCACCAGTTTCTGTGGCCATGGCATACTAGGTGATTGTGTGGCCAGTATTATGCACAGCTACCTTTACTTTTCCCCAACTAAGGTCAGGAATCCCATCAGAGCTGGGTAAACTCACGGACACCCTCCAGACCTTATTGACGATTAGGGCTTTTATGATATGATTTGAATAAACTTGTTTAATGTGCCTTTTAAATAAATTGTTTGTTGATTTAGTAGTTTCATTATTGTGGTTGTGGTTCAATGGTCAGTATTGTTTGTTTTCGTCGTGCTGTAAGATCACGTGCTACCTATAGCCCCCCTGTGTAACTTGTCCCAATAAAAGTTAGTTATTTTTCAACAACTTTAAAACTAGACTTGTGTTTTCTATCAAGACATTACACTGCAGATGTTATTTTGTAAATAGGCTATGTAGTGGATTGGATATGCCGGCTCAAGCTACCAGTAAAACATGATGCTTCAAGGGGCGCTGTGAGGTTAGGAGTGACATTAAAGATCTGCCAGTTAAATAATAACCGATTATAGGCCTATCTAATAGACTTTTAAGGGTGATAGAGCGAAAAAATGTTGATGCCACGAAATAATTCAATAATGTTGGATCACAATCATCGCATAGATTGCCAGCCTAGTGGTCATCTTAGTAGCCTAGTGTTTAGTGACCGCTCATTTTCAAAGGTAGCGCTGAAGAACATTTTTGCCATAAGAAAATGGGCACCCTGAAATAATTTATTATCATCTACGTTTACTGTTTTAATTTTAAATGCACATAGATAGGTCTACTGGTCTTTTCTTTTTATTATTTTTAAATAATGTAATTTCTCCATTTAAAAACTTTAAGCGAGAAAAATTGGGTTCAAGCATTATGAGCTCTGGGTATATTATAGGCCTAGGCTACATCCCCACACTGAGTGGAGTGGTCCGAAATATAAACAAAAAATGTTGCGTTGTTCGTCCCTCGTTTCCGATGATGACCACGTTTTCCAATAGCCCAATTCATTTTTCCCAATTCTGCTTTGGGCTCCAAAAATTCTTAACAAAAATATTATAAACAACCATCCTTATATAAAGTCTATTATAAAAGAAAACGGCGATATTTTCATTTTAAAACTACCCTTGAATTAACAATCTGGCAAACGTTTCTTTAAAATTTGGCTAAAGCATAATTTCTTTGGCCTACATTTGATTTTGGCCAAAGTGGTACCGGTATGTTGACATCTAGAGGGAGGAGCAGCTCTTTTAATTCGCTATTGGCGAAAACAAGCGATAATTAATGCCCATCACTGCTAAACACATATAACAATAAAGATAGACTATAGGACTATACTGACTATAGACTATAGAGGGGATATATAAAGTCTATAGAATATAGTTATGAATATAGAATATAGACTATATTTTTTCAGATCATATTATAATCACTTAGACTTAAATCAGACTCATAACTCATAGTTAGTCATACAGTCATACTGACTCATACATAATCATACTCATACAATATTAATTTAATTTAATTATTAAATTATTGATTGCGCCTGCTGGACAATTCCTAGCCTAGTTTTAGTAGTTACTAGTTATCAAATTCTTTCAATTTCATTTCAGAATTTCACAGCTAGGCTATTCTAGTATTCATTCAAATTCACTGTAACTGTAGCCTACTGTATGTGTATGATTGTAACTTGTAACCTACCTACAAATTATGGTAGCACAGTCAAAATCCTATAAAATTACAATGATCAACGAATAATGAATGGTCACGAATCCAGTAGGCTTTCGAAGTTTAGTATATATTATATATAATTAAATTTAGTAAAAATAATATTGCAGATGTCTTGCTATAAGAGTATTATAACAATTTTTTTTAATTTCGCGGGAAAACAATTGCGCCCAGCGCGAAATTGAAAGATTTTTTCTTAGAAAAAAAGGGGCAATTTGGCAAAAGATTCGGATTTTCCAAAAAAATCGGAAAAGTCACAACTGTGATATTGGCAACCGTTATTTCTAATAAACGTGAAAAAAAATGTTTTAGCATTAAAAAAATGTAAATTCACTTACAGCAATGTTTATTTACTTCAACTTATTTATATGATTTAATTTTAGAAGTTGTAACTCATCGACACCATCTTATAATAGGCAGTCTCATATGGCGGCCATCTTGGATAATCGGCTAAATTGGTCGCCATTAAAAATTGGAAGCTTGTTTCGCTTTTTTACGGCTTAGACGAGGGTCTACAAACTGGACGCACGAGAAATAAATTAAATATATAGATGAGTGACTGTATAGGGAACTCTTTTTTTTTTTTCATTTGAGAACGAAAGTCAAGCAGCGTTTTATGACCTGTTTTTACATAAAAATTTGAAAGGTATATATTTACAGTTTACAGAGCTGAAATAAACAGGTAGGCCTAAGTTTCATAAGCAGGGCCGTGGAGTCGTAGTCGAGGAGTCGGCAAACAATGCTTCGACTCCTACTAAATTTAGATTGGAATTTTAAAGAAAGTAAGCAAGTTTAATTTAATCTCCAAATTAAAATTCTGTTACTGTTAATCTGAGTGTTAATGATCAATGAAACACCGTGACTGCGTGACCATCCCTGCCTTAAAAATATTACAAACTGGTTGGTGAAGAAAAAAAGTGAGCCCCATCTCCCCCTTCCCATCCTGCTTTAATTGATAATAGGCCTACTTGAAAAAAATGACCCCCCCCCCCCCGGCCTCCTTACCGATGAGTCGGCGATGAGATAGTCCCCTTCTGTAGGCCTACTCCCTCCCCCCCCCCCCCTCAACCGCCATTATTTATAATTTTACAATTAGAAGTGTCAATGAAGAAAGAAAAATGCCTGCTTTTTACTGATGATAATTAGCATGTCCACATGCTTTTTTGTTTATTAAATTCTACTTGAATTATTGTGTTTTCTGTATAGATCTCAGAAAGCTGATCACAGAACACTTTGATTTTTTAAAATCGAACAAATAATAAGCGAGTTATGCGTAATTAAAGGCCGTAAATTTTGACCATTTTGTGGAACATTTCTGGCTTAGAACAACAAGAATTTTATGGCACCGTTCATTGAAGTTCAATTGAACAGAAAAAAAGCAAGTTTTTTTTTTTTATTATCATCATCATTTGTTATTAAAAAATGATAAAATTTGGTATCCTGAAAGAAAAAGACATGCCGAATCCAATGGTGCGCTCAAAAACTCCATACGGCATGTAAAAATTGCCTAATTTCCATAAAATTTGCATATTTTATACAAAATAAATTGCAAGCCGATTGGCCAATATTAAAAATTGCCATAACTTTCTTATTTGCTGTACGATTTTTGTAATTTTTGCATCACTCTCATGAGAATGTCCTGCACTAAATAGTTGGACAGATATTTCCTCATGAAATTATGATTTGCATATATAAATAACAAGGCTATGCAAAGACTGGGCGTCATTTCAATGAGGGTACCCAACTTCGTGGCTTAATACCAAAGCGAGATCACAACATCCTAACACAAAAATTATACCACTAAAAAGCTGAAAGAATACAGATTCTAACGATATATGTATAGTTAGGAAATGTTGGATCTCATCAATAACTTAGAATTTAAACAGAAAATATGACACAAACTTAAAACCATTCTTCTCTGCTTTGGCCGAACTTATTGGAAATATACACATACTAAACTGCTCAGTAAGGTGTCCTCTGATTGCTCCCAAAATTTGGTCTTAATCCAATGAAAAATGACTTTGGTATTCACATTTGAAAAGAGCTAGTATAACGCGAAGCGCTACATATTACAGTGCCACTTTGTGTCACGCCATTTGGAAGGTGTTTTGGTCGGTTTTATCCATTATTGTTCGCAAAATACTCACATTTTTGACACAAAAACAACATAAACTTTTTGTCCATACACATATTTTAAACTTTCATTCTCTCAGACATAACAAATATACATTACATTAAATGCAACGGCCTGCTAAAGTCTACCACTGCAGTCTAACAGTAAAATTCCACGCTTTTGACAGGGGGCTTTGGACATGCTATGATAATTGATAGTCCATTGCTGTAGACCCCCTCCCCCCTAACCCCAATATTAAGTAGACCAACATGAAAAGTCTGTGTAGAAGTAGAAAAATATGACCAGCTCCCTTCATCACCCTCCCCCCTCACCTTCTACCGTACCACATCACTTTCCCAAAAGATCGCAAGTCCATGCTAACTGGAACAGACCGTCAATAGCTAGCAGTCAAGGTGGGGGGGGGGGGGGGGGGGGGGGGAACACACACACTAGTGCTTACACAGTTAAAATAGCTTTAAACTTGGTATTAATCTGTAGGCCTATCAATTTATTCTAGTTTAGGCTTAATGAAATTTAAGTTGCCCTAAGTCTAAGGCCTAAGTAATAAGTCAAGCCGTATTTTATGTGATTATTGAATTAAATAACTTAATTTCTGTCCCTAAGCTCTAAGAGCGTCAGATTTACAATGACATGGGACTGAAAGGACATAGTAATAACAAAAAAGATACTTCATTGTTATTTTTTAAAAATAATTGTATCTATAAAATTGCGAATATCTGTGAGCTAGTTGGCAGATTGAACCAATCAGGTATGAGGAAAATGGTCACGCGTCTCCTCCCCCTAAGTGACCTAAATATGGCGTGAATGATCTAAGATACGGACAGTCGATTACATTTTTGCGAAGCAAAATTGAGTATGTGCGACCATGATGATTGTGATGAAATTCGGCAGGTAGAGAGGAAAGATGTTTTGAAAGGATAAAAAAGAGGTTTGAACGAAAAAAAAATCATCTTCAGTATTCATTTTAAGTTTGAAATGTAACATAATTTTCAATACAACAAAATAACATTAAAAAAACAAAAAATGTAAACAAATAACACAAACAAAGTTTGTTAAATTAGTAATGATTATTAAACAATTCAGTTCAATGTAAAATGTTTTTAATTAATTAAATTTACCATTACCTTATAAAAATACCCAACATATAGCAGAAGTTAAAAAATCCCGGAACAGCTTTTCGGACCAAAAAAAAACAAATTAAAATTTTGCATTCACACATACTACTTAATGAATTCTCTATTCTATAGTACAGACTATACTGTAGGAATAAAGACAAATGCATGCAGTGCCTCACGTAACTGCAATACGAGCAGGTTAAGTGACCATGAAGAAGCATGCTTTTCATGGCATGCAAGGCACAATTAGGAGCGGCAATACTTATACTTTTCATAGTGTTGTACTGGGGAGTCAGAGTTGGAGTCGAAAGTACAAAAAACTGAGGAGTCGGAAGTCGAAACATTTATCTACAGACTCCACAGCTCTGTTCATAAGCACAATATTTATATTTACAATAAAATAATTTAATCATATATTATATATAGAAATAAATATGTATAATATATCAAACAATATTAAAAACACAACCGTAGCAAGTTAGGTTAATACGCAATATTAAAATTATTCTACGCCTCTACCTCTAGCCTGCACAAAGTTCATAGAGGCCTACACGTCAGGTGATGACATATATATTTTAAATAGTTTCTAACGCTATCAAACTTCCCTTATAATTTATAAAAGAATGTTACCATAATCATTCCATACTGCCATTACGATTTTATCTTAAGTTATTTGTCAAAAAGCATAATTGTTTGTGTCAGGTTTAATTAAGACCCGATCCTGAGTAAATCAACAAACTAAATGTAGATTTTTTTTTACTCATCTTTATAAATTTGTAAAAATCTTTCAAAGAATTCTTGTAAATTTAGTTACCAATTTATCAGTAAAATGTAGAACATATTTTTTTTATTCCTTTCCATCAGCATCAGATATGGAGATAAAGACAGCCCAAGATCTTAGAACATTGATTGACACCTTTACAGAACCAACTGACCCGTTGTTAAATGGTTTCATTTATAGAGTTTCTCTGGAAAATAAAAGTAAACTTGCCAAATCTTGTGCCACCTTACAAGAGCTAGGATTATTCCATCCTAAAGATACCAATGAATCAAGCAGATTAAAGCTGTATATTAAGGATGTGATAACTAACATAGATCGCTTGAAAAGAAATGTTACCAGAGACTGGAAGAATATTGTTGATTATGTAAATCTACCATTCAAATTTAAGCCCAAAGAAGACGAAACTACTAGTATTACCAATACTACCATGTCAAGTTCAACTACCTCATTAAATACAGTCTTTGTAGAAGAAACAACACAGTCAGATATAGTTTCAATTGACATAGAAGATTCTAAACCATTGGATGTGTCTTCTTGTTCCAGCCAAAGTAGCATGTTTTTATCTCCCACATTAAGCATCAGGCCTTATACTTCAACAAGCTCAACAAGAAAAAATAAATGTGCTCAATGTCAAGTTAAAAAAAATGCAATACGTCTATTTCAAGAAAAAATTAGAAAGCTCAAACTAAAGATTGTTTCCTTACAACCCTTAAAGAAGACAAATAAAATTCTACACAAGCAACTTGCAAGGCAAAAGTCCTCAAAGGATTTATGGAAGGCTAAATACAGACAAGAAAAAATAAAGAATATAGCATTAGCAAAAAAGCCCCCATCACAAGAAACTGATGAAATTAGAATACTGAAGATGAGTCGAACAAAACTTCTGCAAAAAGTTAGGAAATTGGAAAAAAATCAGAAAGATGTTTGAGAAGTCAGATAAACTGTTTCATTTTTTTAAATTTTCATTTAATTTACATTTGTTTAGCATTTGCAAATATTGTATTTGCTCTTTGAAAAATCATAAATATATTAACAACCCTCTATAAAGAACACTGGAAAATATTGTAATGTATTGTATTATAATAACTTAATGTGTAGTTTAAATATAGTTCAACTCTAACTACCAAACAGGCCTCTCTGTAAAGCGAACACCATATTGTTTTTATTAATGCATGTAGATGTATTGATGTAGGTCTAATGTATGCTAGCGAATATTTTTTTACTGGGATCTGTGCATGGGTTTTTTGTAGGCTACTTCCTCACGGCCAGGCGATGTAAACGGTACCCATTCCCGCCCCACTCACTGGGTGTTAAGTATAAAAATATATTACGTACGCAAAATAAGTCATATTTACATATTTAACGATATTTTCATCTTGGGGTGTGAGGTGTTCGGTAGTATTGAACCAGACAGTCCGGTATTTCAGACTGTCTGGTAGGCTAACTATAAAAGAAAAATACCTAAATATAAAGCACTAAAACAATGTTCCCAATTTTTCCATGGGTGGGATACCCAGGGGGTGCGGGGGGGGGGGGGGGGGTTACAATAATTTGAATAGGTATATCTGGCAACCCAACATAGCCTACACCTTTTCCCATGGTGCACCCTGTACATTTTTTTTTTAGGGGGGGGGGGCCTCCACAATTTTATGCAAAGATATAACTTATACTTATATATAATGTACAAATATTAGCTTTTCTAACCCATTATTCAAAAACATAATGTTTCGTTATATAAGCTCTCTACTTAATGTAGGGTAGGGCCTATTATTGAATAAGGCATAATTTGTGATATTTTCTTTTTGAATTGAATTGAATCTTTGTATTTCCAGCCCCATCAACATCGAAGGTTATATACGTATAAGGCCTTTTTGTTAACGTTGTAGTTGTTGTCATGTTGTTTTTCTTGTATCCATTTTATTGTTCTTATATCTTTAAATTCTGTAGTACAGTTGGATGTTTTTAATATAGATCTAGTTTATTATATATTTTGGTTTAATTTTGCTGAAAAGTTCATGAAGAGTTCTACAATAGTAGTATTTACCGTACATCAAATTTCACTAAATGTTTTGCGATATACAAAACTATTATTATTCCAACAAAACTTTTTTATTATTTATAGACGGGTTGTGTTTATATCGTATATTATCGTAAAGGCCTGTAAAGGCATAATGTGTGTTTGCGTAAAAATTTATTAGAGATAGAGCGTTCACTTTAAAATTTTCTTTTCTTTAATACTGCATCAAAAAAACTGATAAAATCAAAGACTATAATGAGATGGACCGCTTGCTTTAATATTTCTGTTATTTGATGACTTGAATGACTTCTTTTCAGAATTACCGATTCCCTTTTGTAAGTTTTGTACTGTACACTTCCGTTTGATTTAATTGCTATGATTTTCTCAATGAAAAATTCAAATCAAAAGTTGTAGATATTGATTTTAAGTGGTCTGTTTCAAAATTTGTCTACCTCATCTTGTCATGAGTCCATTTTTTATGATGTTGTCCATAAATTTATTGACAGATGTGACAAAACCATTTGTACAATTACAAGGGTATTAAGTGAACTTTGTAGCCATTCTTTAAGTGTTATCCATAAACAACTTAAAGATTTTCTAGATGAAGGCTACCTCATTAACTTGAATGCTCGGGACTGTGAGCAACTTAAACATTGTTCACTAACAAATTTGATTGGTGAAAGTGCATTTGGTGATTTGGATTTTGACTCTAATAAGAGAAGTCAGGCTTGCACAACAGGTCTGCAGCTCACTGTATTAAAAGAAATAAAACAAATTTATAGGAGGGAAAACCTCAAGCCAAAGAAAAAAATTATTCAGTACAGCCAGAAAATTATCTAATAGAATAGAGTCTATAGATAGAAAAGATAGTACGGTAGTATTGATGAACAGCAAGTGCAGCAACATGTTAGGGCTACATTTTTATTAAATCAGGAAAAGAAAATATAAAAGGAGCTAAAGGACATTAACCAGAGATCAATTTTGATAGAGATAGTTAAAATACACGGTGGACCTTGTCAGACCCCAGATGATGTTGATTCATTGGTGAAAAGGTTGAACCTTGAAAAACGGTCAGAGGGAATCATTAGAGAAATTGTAAAAAATTACATAAGATATCATAAAATAGTAATTGGACAATAAGTTCTTCAGTTTGGTTCAACAAACTTTATGGTGGAAAGTCTGAAATCAGCTTTTTTAAGCAATACTTAAAAATATGTGTACTAGTATTATAATTGTAGTTGTAGCCTACAACGCTGTAGCTATAGACTCTATATGTCATGAAATTGAATTTAAAATAAAAATGATTTGAACTAAATAATTTTAAGTAAATGTGAATTGTAAATTTATAATTTCAAAATAGTGAGATATTTGATTTTGAATAATATTGATATTGTTTAATGTATGGTGTTCATTTACTTTTCAGCTTTGCACTTACCACTATCCAGTGCCACAATAATACAATATATTACAGGAATAGTCTCTGTATGGTCAGGACAGGAGTATCTACTTTTTATTGCCTTTCTGTGGGCACTTCTAAACAGTGTGCCCGACTTATGAAGAAATCTGTATTAGTATTATCATGTATATATTATTGTTCAGTTTTGCCTTTTCATTAGTTTTAGTGAATTCAAATATTTAAGTATTCAAAATGCTTTAATTAAAGTTTACCTTTATTTGTTGATTTTTTTATGATTTTATGAAAATGTGTCAAAATTGACTTTTTGCTTCCCTTTATAAAATATTGTGCTTCCCGCCATATTTACATAAATAAATTACTGTTTCATATTCATATGACAGCACTGAAAAAAATGCGTTTGTTCTATGTGGTACTGGCTTTCAAAAGAAATTGATTGTTGAAAATGCCTTTTTAACTAATTTAAAATAGAACAATTTTTATGAAAATGAAAAAAATTCATAACTTTCTTACTAGCAATGCTAAATCAATAAAATTGGTAGTTTTATTATAATAAAAGTGAGCTCTATTCAACAAAGTGGTTGCATGTCAATTAATTTTAATTAGAAATTTTCATTTAGAATACCTAGTTGTATAGGCCTACAGCGGAAACCTTTAATGCAAAAGTAAGAGCGTAGAAGTAATTTAAGACAGCTTCATATTGGTTTCGCTTGGAAAAAGAACATTATTATATTCTGTGATAAAATGGAAATATATATAGGCCTATAATAGACTAGCCTTTATATAGCCTACCTAATAAGTGCTGTAAGTGTAAGAGAAAGATAAACAAATTATATAATTATACTAATATCGAAAATAGAAATATAAAAAAAAATCAGACATGAATACGTTCTAAGAATTTCTTTTGCATATCTTAACCAGTTGTTGTTGCATAGCCTACTACTACTATGGTCTTGATCAGTTGGTCTTGTTTGCCATTTTAAATTGTTTCGTTACTTAAAATCCGATACATATTTAATGTGTTTTAACGAGTACAGACTATTCTCGTGACCAGGGCCGCACTCACCATTTGACAACTGATAATTTTTAATAAATATTGGCTTTCACAAAACTATGTATAAGTATAAGCGTATATAATGGTATCAGAAAAAATATAAAAGTAATTTTCAAACGTTATTTTTATATACCAGTAATTTATTGTGTTGGCAAATATTTTTCAGGGTAAATTGTAATCTACCATACTTTTAGTGCCCAATAAATAATTCATACAAATAATTATACTAACCAAAGTGCATTTTTTATGGATAGAATATTTTCAACATATTTTTTAATTCAAATTGTTTCTTGATCATTTTCAAACAGGTCTGAGGTGTGCAACACTTGTCAATGAGCCTTATAAGGAATTAGATACAACAAGACTGGCCCCACATTCTGACATTGTTTTTTCACATTTAAATACAATGCATTTCAAAAACTGCAGGGAAGCTTAACTCAAAGACTCAAAGGCATGGAGTTGTAATGGCGGGGAAGGGGGGGGGGGGCATGTTAGGGCCACCAGTCACACACCCTTGTTTTAAAAACATTATTTATTTGAAATCTAAACTTTTAAAAACAAAAACTTTGTGCATCTTGTACAATTTTGTTTTGTTGCTGTGTTTTCTTTCTGTTTTTTATAAGTACATATACCCAGAGGGCACACCACAACGCATCGACGAGGAAAAAACGTGATAACCAAGAAAACACAAGGAAACCACGTTTTTTCACTGTCGTTCCAACAAAGTGTGAGCGCTGGGTAATATAGTTAGTTTTATAGGATTTTACTGTACTGTAAAGATGTCAATAAAAGAACACCAACCCACAAGTCATCTCTCAATTTATTGATCAGCTATTTTATCCAACAAACAATGTCTCTCACAGATGATAAATTCACATATATTTACAATATTGCCATGACCTGCGGTTGATACTCCTCAATAAATATAACCCAGCATCAAATCAAAGACACTGACTACAAACTCTGCTTATAGGATAACATTTCTGACTTGTAAACGGTATATACACATATAAGAATCTATTGGAGCAAGAAGACACATTAATAAACTTAGTACACAATACGAGATAGTAATATATATATATAGTGTGTTTGAATTTTCAAGACAAGCAGGGCTGTATTCAGGATTGTGGGGGCCACTGATCCAAAGGGCTAAATTTATGTGGGGGCCCCTGTTCCATGGAACATGCCCTAAATATGCCTCTGATAATACAGGTGTAATTAAATGAAAGAGAAATATTAACATGCTAAATCTTTCCAACATTAGGCCAACAAATGGAATCCTGGCCAAGTATAATACAGTAGTCACCAACATAGAATATAGTGTTGCCTGACAGGATTGTACACTACAAAATGGAATTGAATATGTACAATGTTGTCCAGCTCAGTAGTTATAATTTATAATGTGTTCAAAGCAAGTAACTTTCATTCATTACTACACAATTTTAGCTGTAAAACAACTCTCAAAAAATAGAAAAACGTAAATAGATTCTATTTCTTCATTGGAAAATTATGAGGAAATTTCAGGATGCAATTGTGATCTTTAACCTTTGCTCCCCCGGCCCTTGCATTTATTAGCATAGGAATAAAATAGTGGAGCCAAAACAAAAAAAATGGTATGCTCGCATACAAAATGCTATTTTTAGTTTAGATGTATTTTTACGTTAATAAACAAACATTTCATTAATTTAGATATGCTTATCAATAAAGAAACAACAACAAATAATCCAGCCTTAGCCGCAATAATTAGTATATATTTTTGTGACCAGATTGTTATACCCCCTTAATTTAACATCATAAATACATTTTTATAGCAGAACACACACAAAGAAAACATATTCCATGAACCAAAGAGAACATTACCTCAAACTTTCATGGAATAAACAACAGATTTTTACTAACTTTTTAAAACATTTTAAAACTAAATTAGTATTTGTAAACAGTAGAAAGTCGGCAGAAAATAAAAAGTTCAATCAAAACTTTTGGGTCAAGCCATATTTTGAATTCAATTTTAATATACCGAATACCGTAACACAGGGTGATCTGATCTAGAATCTTTGAGATGATGAGGTCCTAATTACTGCGGCGGACAGGTTTTGTATCTTTTGAAAGCAAGATGTTAAAATAATTTTCAATTTTTAAATATAAGTGTTTTTTAAGTCAGCACTTTTAAACATTGGATACCCAAGTTTTGATTTAAATGTAAATCACATGACAAGACAAAAATCAAAATGTTTCAGACATAACTGTATCATCATAAAAAAACTAGCATAAAATGTCATACTTGGGGGACTATATACATACACACAAGACTGATGTGTTTCACAATGAGCACATAACAACAGCCTCAGCGCGGGAAAGCTATATTTCGGACTAGAATAAATATTTACAGCCACTCTTGCAATGAAGAGTTTAGTTCCTTGATAATCCAGCAGCATTTGAACATTCCCAGCAATGGACATGCATTATACATATAATAATAATAATAACACACTTTTCTTTTTAATTGATATTAATGGTGAGAAAAATATATTTGAGTGCAGCCAGAGCAAAAAAAAGGGATATTGCAACATGCCAACAGCTTTCAAAACCTGGTTAAAAGAAGAAGAATAGGTTCCCAAAATGAGGAGATGGAAGTCCATGAAATAGCTCTACACGACTGAGTTCAAAAATATTTTTTGAGTGCCGTATTAGTTCGGTTAATACTACAGTTATTATTTGCATTGTCCTATTAATGTTTGTAAAGTTTTAAGATTATTAATTAGCTTTGTATTTTTTAGCTTATAGATTACAACCGTTTTCTTAGTTGTTTGTTGCTCAATATTAAATTGCGCTCTGAGCTTACATTATTTTTGTTGGAAGCGTTACACTAATAGAATTATTATTATCTATATTATATATTAAAAGAGAGTGTTTGTACGCATACGGATCCCCATTGGTCAATTGAAAATCACGTGAGTTTGTGTCACTGACCTCTTTAAGCCCATATACTGTCTAATAATTTTCACATCGAACATGTGTCTTTGCTATAGCTCAATGGTTAACATAGCGGACTGCTATGCGGGCCACCCGGGTTCGATTCTCCAGTTAGACTATACCTTTTTTTTCGACAATTTATTCTTCAAACTTTACTTTTAAAAACAAAAGACATTGTAAATCTATGGGCAATTTAGATTTTTTTAAAATAAAAATACTTGCCTATTTTTTTACTCAATTACAATATTTATTTTAAATTACTTTCCTATTAGTCTTCAGTAAAAAAAATAATAATTTAAATATTAGATTTATAGCTTTCTTTTAATTTTATCTGCACCTTATACAGTCACCCGGGCAATGTAGCTTGATATTAATAAAGGAAATCAAAGTCAAGAAAAATTAGTTATGAGCTTGTTTCTCAACTTTCTGTCAATGTATAAAGCCTCTACACCAGGGTCGGGAACCTTTTTGTCTGAGAGAGCCATGGACACCACATATTTTGAAATGCCATTTTGTGAGAGTCATACATTATGTTTGAAACTAAAAATTCAAGTAAATGTGTGCATTTTTGTGTAATTTCAACACTAAGAGTACAATAATTATGTCTCTGAATTATTTTTAATAACATTGTTATGCTGTTGCTAGTCAATATTGATATGCAATTAATATGCAGATCAAAGGAGTCTAAAGAAACAAACCATTTTTTTTATATGATTGAACATTTGTCTGCGAGCCAGATGCAGCCATCAATAGAACCACATCTGGCTCGCGAGCCATAGGTTCCCGACCCCTGCTCTACACAGTCATACTATAAACTGCTTCAATTGTGCTATTTACACTACAGTACTCAGTATACCTATCACTGGTAGACTCCGGTCACAATTTTAAAAACAAAAATGACAAAAAAATAGTTAAAGTTAAAGCTAACGTGTCTCAGCAGATTGAAGTACGGTAGGAAAAAAAAACCATCTATGCAGGTGTTATTTTGCCTGCTGACTCTAGCAACCTCCTTTTTTTTTTAACACAAAATATATTCAAATAACTCTACCTTTAATATACAACAAGAAAAAAAAGCATTGCAAATATTATAAGATTTTGACAACTAAATGAACTTAATCAATTGAATAATTTATTAGTGGCAACTTGTGCCTTTTATTTTAATTTTCTGAAAGACAAAGAGTCAATATTTGGTTTTCATTTAGAGTTATCCTAAATTGCTATATTTAGTTGGCAACATTAGATATATTAATCTTATTTTTATCTTCCACAACATCAACTTTGAAAACCTGATGTCTTACTTCAGCTAGTTCAATCAATATTGATTTTTAAATACCGGTATAAGTTTCGGCACAAATCATAATAGATCAAATCTGTAAAACTTTAAAAAAAAACTTTCTTATTTTTTGTTCACATTTTTGTTAAGGGGTAATATTATTTTTTTCTATTATTTATTGTGGTCTGTGAAATTTGACAAAGCAGTGAAAGTTTAGGGGATGTGATCTGATCGACTGCTCTGCTTAAACATCCAACTTTAGTTCATGTAAAAAAACAAAATGGAAGAAAAAATTTTTCACAACTTAGACCAAGTCAAATGTCAAACACAAAAGAGCATTCTGCCTGCCATTTAAAAACTGATTTAAACAAAATTTACATTTTTAATGACAAAATACAATGAAGAAAAAAAGCAGTCACAATTCACTATTTAAAAGACATTATGATTGAATTGTAAAAAAAAAAATTTGATAAATAGAGGAGTGATAATATTCCCCTTCCCCAACTCCTATACCCATAAGAAGTTCCAAAGAATATATATACATATACAGTATAGATACATCAGTCACAGCCAATAAAAATTAATATTTTCACAGTGTGAACATCTTTATCTTATCTTATACATTACAGAACGCTGCTCCTGCTATAAATAACATTATTGCGCCCTATTGAATTTTTTTAGTAAAACCAAATGTCTTTTCTCTTATGTTACAGAAGCTCCTTCCATACAGAAGATTATGTTGTGTGAATGCCAGGGTTAATTTTATGTACAGACTGAGACTAGACTAGCGCACACAGACACAAAAATCAAGCTAACAGATTGACAATACTTACCATGTTAACAAAAGCACCTGAGGGGTTAACCAAAGTACCAAGTTCACTAAGTAAAACAGTCTTTTAAAGAGCACTATATTTGTTCTGTAAAAAAGTTTTAAAACAAAAAAAAATTCTCAGCCACTCCCCATTTTATATACCATACCGGTAAAAATTTTCCCCAAATTTTATACTAAAAATATATACTGGTACTGGTACAAGCCATTAAAATTAAATCTCCAGATTTTCCTCAAAACTGCTGGTCTAAGACTTCACAGTGCAAACTTCAGATACAAGAGTTTTCCCAGAAAGCTGCATGTCTAAGACTTTGCAGTGCAAACTACAGATAATGGGGTTTTCCCTGAAAGACTATTCATTGCATGCATTGTGGCTTTCCCCTACAAAGATGCTTATCCAACTTTATGTGAAACATAACATAGACAATGGGTTTATTCGCAAAAGCTGCCTGACAATGCAATGTGAATCTACCCTGGGGCTTATTTTTCCATATCTGGCTTACACAATAATAACAAAATCTAATCTATTCACAATTACATTTTCGCAGAATTATTATGCAGGGATTTATAATTTTGATGTTTTTTTATTTTGTTTATATACCAGCAAGTTTGAAAATGGATAATTTACATAATGAATAAGAAACAAAACAAAATTTAAAAATCTACAATTACCAGGCTTACATAACTAAGTATGCCATGGACACAGAAACTGGTGCCCGTGGATCAATTTAGTCAGACGGGATACTTTTTTAAAATTTCAAGCAACTATCATTTTCAAGGAGTGGTTATTCACACTCTATTATTAAATGTAAGAAAAGGCGTAGATGAGCCTATTAGTCTCACTAAAGAGGATTTGTTTAAACTTTAAATCCAGGAAAAAATTTGAAGAATCCTTATGCCAGCATACACAAAACACAAACAGGAATGCATAAATGCAGAGACATTGGAAGAGAGGGGAAAGTGAAGGGTGATCACAAGTTTGAAAATGGATAATTTACATAATGAATAAGAAACAAAACAAAATTTAAAAATCTACAATTACCAGGCTTACATAACTAAGTATGCCATGGACACAGAAACTGGTGAGCCGTGGATCAATTTAGTCAGACGGGATACTTTTTAAAATTTCAAGAAACTATCATTTTCAAGGAGTGGTTATTCACACTCTATTATTAAATGTAAGAAAAGGCGTAGATGAGCCTATTAGTCTCACTAAAGATGATTTGTTTAGACTTTAAATCCAGGAAAAAATTTGAAGAATTTTTATGCCTGCATACACAAAACACAAACAGGAATGCATAAATACAGAGACATTGGAAGAGAGGGGAAAGTGAAGGGTGATCACAACCAGCAGTGTTGGAAGAGGGAGGTGTGAACAAAAAATGGAGTGTGCAAAACAATAAGGGCGGTGTGCATAAGGTATTATTTACAATGACCTGACCTTCACTGAACAACTGAATAATACTTTAAAACATAAAATACACAGTTAGCCTACAACTTCAATTCATCCATTTGATTTGAACATTTTAAAATATTCTTCCTTTTTTAAATGATTTACTTTTAAAGCTTAAAATACTCATCCTCAAGCATGCCCAAACAAAATGTACAGATACACACAAAAAAAGGTAAAACCAGCTATAACTTAAAACATCACTGTTTGGTGACATTGTAGGATGACACAGCCAGCAGCGGCATCACAACTCGAATATGTCGTCGTTGACCTGCTCCAAATTCTCTATGGCCGTCTTGACCTGCTTATTGTTCGTCCGCGATCGGATCAGCAGGACCGGGGAGTTGTTGGCCGCATCCTCCTCAGACAGGAAGCGGCCTCTCCGCTCGCTGGCCGAGCTGTTGGAGGAGTTGCTTCCCCTGCGTGATGATGATGATGAGCTCTTGCGGGGCGGGAGCGCCAGAGGGTTGGCATCGATGATTCCATTTAAGTGTCTGCGTGAGAGAAAGAGAGAATAAATTTATGCAGTGACACTCTGTTGAGCATTCTCTATCTGAATCTGTTCTTCATTATTAAGAAAAATATTTTCACTTGTAAAAACTAAAATCTCACTTAAGATTTCAGGCTGAACTGGGTGAACGTTTAATGATACCATCACGAAATTAAGATTTTTTTTTTCACAAAGTATAATATGCATTGACACTTATGATCTAGGGTTTGGCTGCTTAGTATATTTGCACATAGAAGTTAGAACGTTGTTAGTCTTAATTGACAATTTATATTCTTTCAATTTGGAAATCAATATAATATGTATCATGGTATAAATATTAAAAAAATAATAGTGAATAAAACCATTAATAATAATGATAAAAAATATATAAATATGAAATATACAAAATCCTATTCACAATGCTCCCCATTATTTTTTTTTTACAGTTATCAAAGCCTTTACTCTAAGTGCATCCTTTATCTTATATATTAAAGATGCTCCTTCTATACAGAAGATTATTGCATCCTTTGGTATATAGTTATTAATGACACTACCACATGCCCTATAAAACAATATTTATAATTTAACTTCTTTCTAATTAAATTTCTCCACAAAATTGATTTTAAAAAAATAAATGAACACACATATATACATATAAAAGTAAATAATGAAACAATAAAAATAATTGTTAAAATTTGTAATAAAAAGTTAATTGATTTTTGTGTTTTATTTATTTGGTGAATGTTAGATTTAGATCTAGTTCTAATTTTTTAAGCAATTAAAAAGAATATAAAATGTATAAATGTATAATTCTATTTACTAAATGTAAAAAAAAATGTATTTTTAAAAATTGAAATGAAACCAGGTTTTAACCACAACAACTGCTGGAACAAACTGATGGACAGATGGACAAACACAACGAGGGCAACCGCCGCCCAAAAATGCAAAGTTTGCAGAGAAAACTGTACGCATTAAAAAAATATATCACAGGGTAAAAAAAAACAGGAGGGGTGGAGGGGAGAATAGTGGAAACCAAATTACTGGATATTTTGCTATTCTTTAAGTTTAAATAAATGTTTTTTAAAGTCTTTTATAAAATTTCAAAAAATTTCTTCAATTAATTTATGTAATATATAAGTGGTATAAAATTTCACTTGATACAGCTGACCCTTCTGCATTGTAGATATTCACACTGCCCTTAACCCATTAAATACTGTGGGCGTCACATCGACGTCATCATTTCCATACACTTAAATACCGAAGACGTCACATTGACATCATAAATAAATAAAGAATTGGTGAAAATATGCAAAGTCAGCAAATATTTTTATTAAAAACCTGCGTTTGCCGGTAGTTAAAGGTTTTAAAAAAAAAGTTCATTTTTTCAGAGACAAAGATTTTGTGCAAGTGTTTCTCTTCACTCTTTAAGTCTTGAATTTGCAATCTTTAAAGAAAACGCAATGCAGCGCAACAAATGCAGAAGGGTTAACTTTAAGTATATGTTTTGGCAAATGTATTAAAATATTTTCTAGTTTTGTTACATTCACTTTCTTACTACCGGTACCAACATAAAAGGAAAATTGTTTTTTTTAAAATGCTTCATTGCGTCAGTTTTAAATTCCCAATAATGAAATATCTGTATAACTATTGAGAAAGGGAGTTTTTGGACTCTCATACATCCATTATATTACTGAAAAGGATACTTTAAATTTTTAAATACTGACAACATTTAACAAAACAATTCACAGTGCAAGCTTTGAACTAAGAAAATCTTAAAAAGTTACACTTAACTTGCATTAAAAACCTGAATTTTTTGTACAGATTTATCTATATATTTTTTAAGAACTATATTAGCTTTACACACAAAAAATTTTTTTAATAAATAAACTTCTACCAGCCAGACAAAATATTCAATCCATTTAGAGTTTTGAATTCATCTAATGACTAATAAAACTAGAACTTCCTCAGCTCATAGTTAAATTTCATCCTCCAGACTGACAGTAAAATTTCATAAAGCTACCCAGCTGAAAACCACAAAGTTTCACCCAGTGAAACACTCAGAAAATTTTGAATTTATATACCAGTGTTAAAACCACACCAGACGGAAGATTTTCAAAGCTTAAGAAACTGTATAATGATGTTCCACAGTTAACTAAACCAATCACCAAAAAAAAATAAAAAAAAAAAAAAAAAAATTAGCTAAAACTCTACTATAAGATACATGATAAAAAAAAAGGCAACAAAACTAAGACTATTGGTAGTATAAAAATGTAGGGCAATAATTGAGTGGAGATTAACTTTTAAAATAATAATTCAAGACAAGAACTAGCGAGACAGGAATGAACATTTACCTTACACCATTTGTACATGTTTATAGAAAGTCATAAAATGTTCATACCAGACTCAGAATCGCAGCTATAGAGATTAACGAAGATGATTCTAAATATTTTGTCAATGTTTTTTTGTATATAATTTTTTTTTTAAAGGCTATTATTTAAATAATAAAATATTTTTTTCATTGTTTATATGTTCTTTTTGTCATCATCATACTTTGAACATTCCTTCATATACTCTAATTATTTTGAATGACAAAGGAAAAGATAAAAAAAATATACACAGGTATATAAAAATGTGCTAAATTTTGTAAAGTTGAATTCAGATAAAATGACACAGTTTAAAAAAACTTTATAAAAATTTGAAATCGGTAGTTTTTTTTTCTTTCTACCAATTGTATTTCATGTCTTAAGAGATTCTAACACCGACCAATAAGAGTTATCATAGCTAAGGTTAATTCTGATTGGCTTTTGATTAGCTGATACTAAAAGCATGCCATACCAATTTGAAGAGGGAAAAAGGGGAGTGGGATGATGAAAAAGAAATATTGGAATGGATAATGGGACAACAGCAGCATACACTTTGGTTCTAATGTAAACTTGATGTAAATAAGATGATAACTTGTTTAACTTAATAATTTGTTAACATAATGTTATTGAATTGGTTATCATTATTATCTTTAATATGATTTCAAATCAGTAAGTTTTACTTTTTAAAAATAGTTTTAAGAAAAAAAATGCTGCCAACTGTGAATTACATTTACTGAGTCAGCAATGTTTTTTACAATCAAATTAATACTGTGCCTACATAGTTGTACTGAGTCATAAAACATAACTAGACATTGCCATGTGGTGCATGCAGAGTTGAGCGAGGTCAATCACAAGAAAACTATTAGTAACACATGCGCTCGGTTTAACTCATTTGTTTCACAACACAGTACCAAGTAAATATCCCTGTTAAGGAAAAAGGCACTAAAAAAGTCTACGCCAGGGGGTGGGCAGATTTTTGTGGCTCGCAGAAGGGGGTTTTGTTGCTCTGAGAAACAAATTGGCGTTGAGGCATACAGCACTTGCCGTTAATCGATGGGCATAAATATTAACGCCCTGTTACAGCGAGGACCTATGCGGTATATAACAGTATGTCCGCTGACCGCGACCACAATTTGCCCACCTCCTGGTACAATCTCAAGGCTGGAGATAAAAATGGATAATACTTCAAAAATGCATTGTTATAAATGGATGCATAAATGTCAAGAAAAAATAAATCTCTGGAGTAATAATTCTGAATGAAGCAAATACAAGAATTAATGGCATTGAAGGTGAGCCTGAAGTTAGCCGCCGAACAACAAAAAAAAACACTAAAAATCCTTCGGCTCTCTTACAGATAAAAAGCAATGAGGTGCCTGGTTGTGTTCCGCATGTGTCCAGCGGGAAAGGTGCCAGCCGCTAGCAGCAGGTCTCGCTCTCCACAAACTCGATCTCTTCGGTGGCCAGCTGGTAGGAGGACGTTGAGGATCGAGACGAGATGGAGGAGACACTGACCCGGATTTCCGAGGCCATGCTTTTGCCTGCACTGTTTGGACATTCATAACAAACACTTGGTATATAGTCAACAAACAAGCAATGATAAGTTAACTTTAAGAATGTGTACATGGTGAATTTTACTTTTTGTCTCAGTGGTGCCAGAAAATGGTCATGGCTAATTTTAAAATGTATATTGTTGTTGTTTTTTAAAGCTATTTTTCTTCAACTTTGGAATAATAATGACCGCACATGCACGGACAGATTACGCTGGCCAACAAAATCAATCAAGTGTGGACACATAGACATATTATGATGGCATAGTTATAGTTACAGGCTACCGTGTGCTTTATTAAGCAGTTTGTGAACTAGTATACAATACCATATGCAACATTAGTGGTAAAACATTTGCTTTTTATTTATAAAATGAGAAATTAATAGCATTTGACAAATTACTGTAAGATAAAAATAAATACAAAAAGTGCAAAGGACTTTTATTCAACACTGTTAAAATATCTTTGAATGCAAACAACAGTGGGGAAACTAAGGAAAATGGCGGGGGAGTTGAAGTTGACGCCCACTCAAATTGTTGGTTTTCATTTATTAGTATGCCCAACCTGAGTAGAGGTTAAGAAAGTTTCAGTCAAACTACCTAACTAATGAAAACTTTGGTGCCTGGGACAGGCGCCTCCCCCCCCCCCCTTTTGTTATGCCACTGCTGAAAAAACAAACAATGAGCTATCGAAGAAGTGTGTCAAGATCACTGACATATATAAATTACTAACGTTAGCCTGGTCATACTTGAACAAGAGATTAATGCTTAACTAAGAACATTCAACTAACTAAACAACGACTTTAAAGAAGATTTGTGTAACTTAAATAAAAAAAAAAAACTGAACAAACATTAACAAAACACTAGACAACAATTCTGACCTATGACAAAAAAAAAACTTGTTTTTTTTTAAATGTAGCTGTTGTAGAGTTTAAATAGCAAAGTCATGTTTCACTCACAAATTTTTTCTGTTTCACTCACAAATTTTGTCGGTTAGCTGCCAAGACAGGTAATAAAAGAAGACACATAGATGGGCAGTTATAATAGACAGCAGAAAGACACAATAATTGTGAAAGCAGAGGGGTAACTAGGATATGGTGCCGCCCTTTCACCCCTCTCTGTGTAATCCCACTGGTCTAAATGTAAATGTTGTAAGCCTCATCTTTTGCACCTCTCCTCCTCTGCTGCCCCCCCCTCCGCCCTTCCCCAGCTACGCCTCTGAAGAAAATATAGCACAGAGGACATGTAGGCTACAATTACACAGAGTGGATTGTTAGAAATCAGAGGTATTTTAGAAGAAAGGCTGGCATGCCCACTTCATTTGTTATAGAAGACACTGTAAGACAGGGTGATAAGTCGAATGGTATGTATGCCAAAAAGACTGACAGATATGCCAGTAGGTTGACAGGTATGCCAGAAGACAGACAGGTATTTCAGAACACACACATGTATGCCAGAAGACTGACAGGTATGCCAGAAGACAGACAGGTTATGCCAGAAGACAGACAGGTATTTCAGAAGACAGACATGTATGCCAGAAGACAGGTATTTCAGAAGACAGGTATTTCAGAAGACAGATAGGTATGCCAGAAGACAGACAGGTATGCCAGAAGACAGACAGGTCTAGGTATGCCAGAAGGCTGACATGTATGCCAGAAGGCTGACAGGTATGCTAGAAGAGAAAGGCATCCCATGAGGCTGACAGGTAAGCCAGAAGAGACAGATATCCCATAAGGCTGACTGTATGCTAGAAGGCTGACAGGTATGTCAGAAGGCTGACTAGTATATCAGACAGACATGTATGCCAACAGACTGGTATGCCAGAAGACAGACAGGTATGCCAGAAGAAATACAGCTATGCCAGAAGACATACAGCTATGCCAGAAGACATACAGGTATGCCAGAAGACATACAGGTATGCCAGAAGACAGGTGGGTACACCAGAAGACTGACTGGTATTCCATAAAACAGGGTGCCAAAAGACAGGTTTGCCAAGAGACAGGTATGCCAAGTGACAGGTTTTCCAGAAGACTGGTTTGCCAAAAGACAGGTATGCCAAATGACAGACAGGTATGCCAGAAGACTGGTTTGCCATAAGGCAGGTCCGCTAGAAGACAGACATGTATGTCAAATGACAAACAGTCATGCTAGAACCACGGGGCCGCGCCGTGCCATGATGCAGAGGGGGGGGGGGGGCGGCTATTCGAGGCGGCACAGTAAAAAAAAGGGGGGGGGGCATAAGCAACGAGATGTGAATCCAATTGGGAAGACCTACATCTTACTGGAGTAAATCTACAGCACTGGTTCTGGCTAGAACACAGACAAGGCATGTGATAACAGTCATACGGTTATCCAAGCAACGCATTTCATTATTTGATTCGCGCCAATGATAGGCTACCCGACTCTTTAACTTTAAAAGCATTCCTTTTGGAAGAGCTAGCCGAGGAGAAAAATAAAATACCAACACACACACACACACAACTCTTCAACAGTCTTGTAGTGCAATTTTTTTTTCTTTCGTTTTGTTTGTATAGTCTACAGCTGGGGACGGCAATGGTCTACTAAAGGGTGATATACTGATTACTGATCAACGAAATGCAGGGGTAGACAACTCCCCGAAACAATCTGATGCAATTATGCATTCTATTTTTAGATCACGGTAATTTCTAGGAACTTAAATTAAAAAAAAAAAGAACAACATCCGCAAACTTTTGCAGGAAATAAAATTTGGAGTTTTAAAAACGTTGGCTTGGATTAAGATATAGATCTATTATTTTTTTTTGGAACATGGCTATTTATCGAACCAATTGTCAATTGTCTCTGACAATATACTTATACTTATTTAAATAACAGATGTACTTCCTATAAATACTATAAAAAGTAGTAAAGTACCCGTCGGACCAAATTGATCCATAGGTCCGGTGAAGCAACGTTCACCAGTTTTTGTGGCCACGGCATACTAGGTGTTTGTGTGGCCAGCACAATGCCCAGCCACCTTTACTTTACCCCAACGACAGTCAGGTACCCATCAGAGCTGGGTAGACTCAGGGACACCCTCTAGACCCGGGAAAAAATCTTAGCCTTCACCGAGACTCAATCCCAGGAACGTCTGGTATGCCAGCCGAACTCGTTACCGCCCGGCCACCGTGTCCCAAAGTACTTCCTTCCCATGCCAACTTTTTTCTTTAATCATCCCGAGTTACATTTTGTAATGAAATGAGTGATTAGTGAATCTGGTGCATAGTGAATTTGGTGAATAATGAAACGAGTTAATAGTAAATATATTGAATAGTGAATTTGGTGAGTAATGAAAAGAGTTAATAATAAATATTTTGAATAGTGAATTTGGTGAATAGTGAATTTGGTGAATAATGAAACGAGTTAATAATAAATATTTTGAATAGTGAATTTGGTGAATAGTGAATTTGGTGAGTAGTAACTTTTGGTACTTGTGAATTTGGTTAATATTGTAATTGATGAACAATAAGATAGGTTAATAGTGAAATAAAGTCTTAAAGACGGAATTTATGTAATCAAATCAAATTTCCATTTATTTGGATTAATAAAGCAATCTTATCTTATCTTAAAGAGATCGTGAATAGTTTAATTTGGTGAACAGTGAAAGTAGTGGAACTTCAGACTCGTGGCCAAACCTACTTGCAATTCGTGACCCCCCCCCCCCCCCCCATAAACTCACCCAGCACTTCTATTTTTTTTTTCATATACGATACCCGGTAGTAAAGCAGCCTTCAACAGTTAAAGAGGCTATGGCATAAAAATAAAAGGGGATAGCGTGGCCAGTAAAAAAAAATATGCCCAGCCGCCTGTTCCCCCTTCATTTTTTTAATATTTTTTTTTTACTAATGTTAGAAATATTCTAGCTATGTTCTATATTTTTGACTATGACTTTATTGTGCTATTTTACTTTGTGGCAAATACAATTTTGTTCATTGTCAGCTGGGTAGACCCTTTTTTTTTGGGGGGGGGGGGGGGGGGGAGGGACCGGGGCATCCTGGCGTTCAACGACTCCTAATCCTAGGCCTTCGACCCGGTGCAACTATTTGAAGGCGCTGACTATGGATATATATATATACATCTACACATTTTTAATCCTTGGTTATTCGATGTAAAGGAAGGTACTACTACATAAAGGGGTCGTTTTTAAACGACGTCTCGTTTTACCCCCCCCCCCCCCTCCTCAATCGTCACAAAAAGCCAAAGAGACTTCCATGATGACGACACAAGGCTCTGTAGACCCCTCTCCTGCCTCTTAAAAAAAAAAAGCACAACCTTACACCATATTGCCAATTAAAAAAAAAATTTGTAATGTTTATTATACAAAAAAATATAATTAGGTGCCTGATGTCATTTATTATGAACGTTCCCTTACGCACAAACTCACCTGTGTTGACAAAAACAACCCAAGAAAAAACTCCCCTTGTCACGTCGCCCTACACACTACACACGCTTTTGTGTTGGAAAACTATTACGTATTATCATCATCATTGCGCTGTTTCAAAATAACATCTATTTGAAGGTCTCTTTAAAGAAAACAAAACAAAACACGAACACGAACACACAAAAAACCGAGACCACACTTTAATAATACTTTACAGCAGAGGTCGCCAACCTACCGAACACGTGCCAGACATGGCACGTGGCACGCAGGGCGATTTTCACTGGGCACGCGGAAGACCAACAAAAGGTAATTAAATTTCATGTTTCTTATACAAGAACGTCAGGGACTCAGTAGGATTGACTTTTAGTAGGGCTGTTGGCACGCTGCATGAATTAGAAATCTGACTTAGGCACATTGTTATCAAAAGGGTAGCCGAAACTTGCCGTACAACATTAAAACCTTGCAGTAGTTATAACCCATTGGATAGATTTCATTAAATTATTCCCCCTGATAAATACATCAAACTTGGTCAGGATAACCGACAGATGGCAGGACAATTAATTATTATTTCTCTTTCCTTCAGATCAAATTAAATGAAAAAAGGGCAGAAAACACGGTTACGTATATAATTAAAACAATTACTACAGCAAATATTTGTATATCATCCTCTGCCCCCCCCCCCCTAATTTATTCTTTACAATTACGCGGTAAAGGTTGTTTATCATAGTCTACTGCAGGTGTCGGCAGCCTACAGCACGCGTGCCAATGACTTGGCACGCAGAGCGATTTTCAATGGCATGCGGAAGACACCCCCCCCCCCCCCCCCCGAATATTGGCAATTAAAGTCTCTTCTTCAGAACATTGAGTGGCTGGTGAAGGATGACTTTTAGGCTGTTGGCACGCTGAATGAATTGTTTTTAAAAATCCTACTAAAGTGCACTGCTATCAAAAGGTTGCCGACTCGTATAGTCTACCCGTTTCTACTCAGAGGAGTAAGACTAAGATACTATGTACAGAGGTCGCGTGAGTGTGTATATGTGTGTGGGGGAGGGGGTGTTGAGCGGGCTGCAACATAAGAGGGGTCTGGATGAAAGGGGGAAGGCGGGCCGCTGCCACTGCTTCACTTGAGATTGTATTACTAAAGTATTAGAGACACAGGGAGAGTGATGGAGAGAGAGACAGACAGAGAAGGGAGGGTGGATACTATAAATTGTACGGTACTCTTATATGTATATATATATTATTTATATCTATGATATCTTCGTTGAAAAATACACTTTCAACACAAGATCAACGTTTTTTTCTTCATCTTTCTTTTAATAAAAAACTGCCACCAAAAAAAAAATAGAGATTTTATTTTTAAAAGTAAAGAAGAAAAAAAAATGGAACATTAAGATAATCAAAACGTCAAAAACAATTAAAATTTGAATTTAACAATGGAATTTTGTCCAAAAAAAAAGTAAAATTAATTTTAAAGCTAAAAAAAAGAACAAGAACAAAATACAACAACAAATATTAACAAGGTCAAGATAACTTGTTGAAAAAAAAAATTTATAAAAAGAAGGCGTTAAAAAATAATTCATAATTTTTGAACACATTAAAAAAAAACACATAACAAAACAACGTGTTATTGTTAAGAAAAACCCACATGTGGATAATAACAGGATTTGGTTATTAAAATAACTTTTTTTATATATATTTAATAAAAACAAAAAACATCAAAATGAATTAAAGAGAACCCCCCTTTGATATAAATATGTTATAATTATAAAGATAATAGTCAAAAGACCGTTTGAATTATATTTAAAAAAATACATCCATGGCTGGGATGGGCTGGGTGGGGAACAAACTGAAAGACAAATGGTTCATCAAGCATAAAGCGTCGGATTATAAAGAAGCAAAAGGAAGAAGATGAACAAAGCATTATTATGGAATACAATGCGGTTGAGGAGAGGGGGGTGGGGGGGGGGGGGGCTGGTAATAGAACGGTTGTGTTATTCTCCCAAAGAGAGTCGGGTTCAAATCGTGGTCTCAAAAATATAGTGTTTCCTTCCCCCCCCCCGGTCCATATATTTGTATATATACACACACGCTAAGCTTTTAGGGGTCACTGTGGTCGAGCTAGCGTTCGACTAGCGCACCGAAGGCCCAGGGTTCGAATCCTTGTGAAGGCTAGGATTGGTCTTTCCCTGGACTCGACGGTGTATCTGACATTCGTTGGGGGGTTAAAGTAAATGCGTCTGGGCATTGTGCTGGCCACACATCCCCTAGTATGCTGTTTCGAACGTGGCTCCACGGGGCCCTATGATCAATTCGGTCCGACGGGTACTTCACTTTACACTGAGCTTTAAAACAAAAGCAAGACAATATACTTCTTTTTAAAAGAAAAGGGTATTGTGAGTGATGGGGAGGGTTTGGGGGAGTGGGGGGGGGGGGGAAGCAGATAGCATGACCTGGGGCCGGAGTCAGAATTAAAACATATTATAAAAGAAGTGGCGCTGATGTGAAAGTCACTGGAAGTGGGGTCACTTATGCTGTTCTCTGGAGAACTGTGCATTATCTTTCAAGTCACTTGGTGACGAAACGGCAAGGAACATGTATAAGCGGAAGGACGGATTTGCGAACAGACATACATATATATGTCGTCAGCACATAGAACTATCATTAACGGTATATGCGCTATTATTTATTATTATTATTATATATAGTTTAACATATGAGCCGTAACCATATTTTTTTTAAAGTATTTTAATAAATGCTATTTGGGAGTAGGCCTAATCAAGAGAATATGTAAAAAATATTTCAGAGCAATAGCTTGCCGTCGAGTGAGTCGAAATTTGATGAGAAGATTAGCAGCGAAGTGCAATATATCAGTGCCTTTAGATAACAGTGAGTGACTAAAAAGCCTGTTAAAACTACGTTTTCGCTATATATATATTTATGCACTTTAGAAACAAGTATATCAGACACGTGTTTAGCAGACAAGGGTATAGCAGACATACGTTTAGCAGACACATGAAAAGCAGACACATGTTTGATTAGCTGACAGATATAGAGTAGACATGTTTAGCAGACAAAGGTATAGCAGACACACATTTAGCAGACAAATGTAAAGCAGACACATGTAAAGCAGACACATGTTTAGCAGAGACATGTTAGTGGACAAAAGTGTTGCAGACAAAATTTTATGTTAATTAGACATCAACCTTGTTTTGGAAAACCGTGTGAAAGAAAACGTACACTTTTACAAGCACTAATACAATGTGACACGGTCATATTGGGAACAGTGACAAGTAATTATTGAACGGACACAACAAGCTGGGGTTGACAGGTATCCGGGTTTATTAAACTGGACAGTCCGGTATTCTAGCAGACTGTCCGGTATTCCAGCAGACTGTTCTGTAATAAACTAAAGCTAACACCGGCCATGTTTAACAAAATATTCATTTTCTTTTTTCCACATCCCGGGACATGAAAAGGACGACGGGAAGGTGTCCGGCATTCTCTGAAAATATATCTGACCTGGCAACTCCACGGGAAGCACATGGGTGTCTGCAGAATTTTTACTCGCCTGTTGAGGATTTGACCCACTTTGTCGCGTTTTTTTTTATCGTCCCCAATCGGGGTATGGGATAGTATTATATTTGTTTTATATAATTATATTAGTTCGTACAACAACAACAAAATAAATCTGAAAAAAAAATCATCATCAGTTTGACCCAGAAGTTTACATTTCTAACCAAAAAGTGCTTCCGTACACACAAAAAATATTTTTTAACCAAAGTAGTCAAAATATAAACAGCTGAGGTTCAACTTCTCGCTATTTTAAACTACTCAAAAATTTTAAGTAATCAAAAAAATTTTTACAACTAAAAATAAATCTGCTCAAAGTTAAAACTACTATTAAATAAAACTACTCAGAATTAAAAACCGATTAAACTTAAAAAAAACAAAAAAAAAACAACAACAAATGTATAATTATTGGCGCTAGTGATCTAAACAACCAAGGGTCTAGGTCGAATTAAACACAAAAAGTATAAAATGTATAATATAGAGTTAGCTAGGGCATTTTTTTTCTCTCGTGTTTTTCTTTTCTTAAATTCCAAGTTTTTTTCACTTTAAAAGCTTTAAATAAAAACTTTCAACTATAAAAGAAAACATAAAAGATTAAATAAAAATTAAAAGTTGGCTACTTGAATTCAACCAAACAAAACAGAAAGGTTAAAGGTTAATGTATTCAAAAGCCAAGATAGGTCTTACGCTGCGTTCTTCCCCAGCTTGGCCACGTCACCTTTCAGCCTGGCTATGCTGTTGTCGTACTTGTTGAAGAACTCGCTGGCGTTGGGCTGGCCGTCGGAGCCGCTGCTCACAATGGCGTCGGGGTCATCGCCGTTGGAATGCCGCTGCTGCTCTTTCTTAGAAGACCTCTTGGGGGACCCCGAGGAGTCCGAGCTCCCGTTGGGAAGCTGGTGCGCCTGTGAGGAGGAGGAGGAGACGACCGGCGCCTTCTGTGCGGTGGTGCCGTCGTAAACCACGATGGTGTCACTCTGGTCGTCGAGGGCGCCTTCGTTCTCCGCCGTCAGGGGGATCAGCAGGTGCTCCCGAAGGAAGAGGTGGTCGCTGTTCCACAGTTTGTTCTCTCTCTTCAGCTCACCTATCTGGGGTGACAACATGAAAGAGAGAAATTAGCATTGCACACACAATAGCATAATGTTACATCATTCTATAACACTGGGGTCGGCAACCTATGGCTCGCGTGCCAAACTTGGCACGCATAGCGATTTTCAATGGCACGCGAAAGACCCCCCCCCAAAAAAAAAATGACAATTCAAGTCTTTCTACATTAAATGGAGTGCTAAAACGGGATACATTTTATTTTCTTGGCACGATGATTGAATTAGAAATCCTACTTTTGCACACTATAATCAAAAGGTTGCCGACCCGTGCACTAAAACAAATCTGGTAACACTATATCCATAACAAGAAGATAGGACAAAGCCCCAAATGCAGAGGTCCTTGCAACGAGCAGGGCGTCGCATTATTCTCAGCAACAGAAGTTGGCTAGGTCATGTACACCGAATGCCACAGGGTCGAATCCCACAGGACATGCCTTTACGGAACGTTAGTTTCAGGACAGAGACCTGCTGGACGTCCAAAAACTGAGATATGCGGATGTCTGCAAAAAAAAGAGACATGAAACACCTCCCATATTGACCCCAAAAGTTGGGAGGACATGGCGCAGCCGCCTTTACTTTACCACCAACTAAGGTCAGGTAACCATTTGAGCTGGGCATACTCAGGGACATCCTCCAGACCCGGGGATAAAATCCTAGCCTGCACCAAGATTCGAACCCCAGAACCTTCGGTACGTCAGCCGAGCGCGCTACCGTGCACCCATTAGGATTGTGGGAAAGGGAAATCAACGAGTTTTAAAGCCTGTAGTTCGTGTAACAAAAGTAACACGTGGGATTGGAATTCCCTGGAACACACAGATCAAATATACACAGAAAAGGGAAAACTCGAAAAGGGGGAAAGAGAAAATGATGGGTCGGGCGCGATAAAAAATTAGTAATATAAAATAATAATTGAAATACGAATTTTTAAAAATTATAATTTCAAAAAAGAGGTGAACATATGACATATTGAAATGAAAAAAAAAATGAAATGAAAATTATGTAAAATATAAAACAGTTTTAGTTATATGGCATGAAAAATATGTTATTTGAAATATGCATACCTGTATATTAATTAAATGAAATAGAAATAGTCTGGTTGTTAAAAAATATATATAATTTTCTTTTCAAGTTAATAATCATTCATGGAATACCTATTCTAATTTTTAAAATGCTACTAATAAAAGATTCAGTAATTAATACGAAGCATATGCCCACAACTAATTTTTTTTAATGATAAGATGTTAAAGAAAAATAATTAAAAATCATATGATATTTTGTACAAAGAGTGTTTTTTTTTTAAATAAACAAATAACTTACTGGTACACCATACTTCAAGGCGAGACTGACCAAATTATCAACACGAGATAGCTTATGGCTTATGTATTTTTTGCCAACTTGTCCTGCCATTGTTTGTGTGGGGAAATAACTCTTGCAAACGAGTGCGAGAAACAAGAACTAACAACTAATCACCAGACTAGAAACACAAGAGTTTCTCACCCTAGAAAAACACAAGATGTCTCCCGTTCTTATCTCCTCTAGAACATGTCGAAATAGCAATCCAGGAACAATCCAATTGTTTTGTTTTAAAAGTAATGTCTATATTCCATCACAAGCCATAAGCGAACTTCCTTTATTTTAAAACACACAAACTAGTTGTCAAATCCAAATTGTGTTGTTAGTGTTGTGTTTTTTGTATTCTTTAAAAGGAACACAAAATTATAAAGAAATAAAACTTAGTGAACGTTCAAAAGAAAAACACAGAATCAGTTCAATCTGGAAGCAAAGGGAAAATATTTTGTTGTTTAACAGCACAAATCTTTATTAATTAAAACCGAACGGGTCTAAATTTATTTGACCCACCCCAGGGGTTATTACTCAAAAAAAAAATTCACAAACCAATTTTTTACGGCATAAGTGAAATTTCATAATTATACTAGCATCGTATATGGATAAGACTTAATGAGACCATAGACCTTTTCAATTGGTCATGGTTAAACGTGTTCACGAACTTCCGGTTCATTTCCGACAACAACAACAAAAAAAACATGCTTTTGCGGGTGTTTGACAATTAATTTTTACATCGACGGCCAGTTCTGATCTTTTGGAAATATACAAAGGCTACGAGATTAGTTGTGGGGAATCCGTTTTTAACATCAAAAGTGAGTGTGCGATAATTAATACTGTAAGTGTTAGTCGCGTAAAGTTTAAATTTGCTTATTTATAAAATAAAGCAGTCAAGAGTAGCGTTTCTTGGTTATTAAAAAAAAAAACAATCCGTAGTTACATAAAACAAAACAAAAAAACGAACATTCTTTTGCATCAAGCAATAATTTTGGGATTATAAATAAATCTAGGGGATTCTTCGCCTCTGGCGTTCACAGTTCAACGGCAACATATTTTGGAAATGAAATAAAATTTAATCCCCCTACATCTTTTCTTACTAGCAGTACAACCATTAACGCAGCAGACAGACATGTTTTGATAGCAAATGAACGTAAGGGACCGGAAACGTTGGTACACGTTAAACCTTTAGGTTCACCATGCATGCATACTATTTAAGACTTGTCCATAGATCGTCGAAAATGTGAATGGTTTTAAAAGTACTTATTTAAGTAAAAGAACTAAAATGATTGGAGTTTTATAAACGACCCCTTCAACTTCAACTTAGCTATTCGGTTATTAACTTTTTATTAAGCCACAACGCCCCCAATATATATTAAAAAACAACTTTCCAATTACACATCTAATTACAAAATACACACACAAATAGTATCCTTCAATGCTTGACAAGAGAAAACAAGAATTAATTGGTAATTTATATCAACAGCACTCGGATATGCACACACGCACGTGATTATCCGAGCGTTTCTATTTAAAGAATTTAATTCACAAACAACACAGCAGGCCAATACACCCGCGGACTTTTGAACCTGGCGATTGATAAAACAAAACAAAAAGCAGCAAAAAGTGTGTACCGAACAACACACACAGCTAAGTAATCCGCCACGGAACAATAGCCACAAACATATTTTTACAACACAGGCAAAAGGAGAAAACAAGAAAAAAACTCAACTCGCGCGTCACACGGCAGTGCTGTCCGTCGTGTCTATAAATAGTAACAATTTATCTTTGTAATTAACCACGTGCCTCTAACACACCAGACGAAACACCAGACGACACAGCAAATAAAAAAAACGGCCTTTTTTTGTTGTTTGTTTCTTTCTCTAGCTTTTTCTATATTAAATAGCGTTTATAATTTGCCTTTAAAGACCAAGTGAAGAGGTTTTTCTCAAAGGAACGAGATTTGGAATAGCCTCATACGGCAGTGACGTATCACAAGGGAAATAAATAAATAAAAATAGACGCTATAAATCTATATTTAACCATTTTGTTAAAAATAAGAACCGGGAAAAGATTCAAAACATGTGGCAATAGATTCAAAACACGTGACAATATTCATTTTTCCTAGTCGGAATCCTTTATGTTACGTCACTTTCCTATATTGCCGGAAATAAAAACATCTCAAATGGCTACGAGATTTGGAGTAATCATCCGAAAAACACACACATTTAAGTACAAATATTGAACTAATTACTTAAAATGTATCTTTGATATTTTGTATAAATGTTTTTTTTAACATTCAGATACTGAATACACTATTTACTATCAAAATCAAATGTTAACTCAATTTTGATAAAAAGCTCTTCACTTGGTCTTTAATTGCCCGTTGATTATTTCCCTTAGCGTGATTGTTTCGCTGAGCGAGATTCAAAGTATTTCAAACTACTACCGGTAGATATTTACATGTTCAGGCCCCAAGGCGCTGAGGAGGCCAAATTTAATTAGATTTATGCCATGGGCCCCCATAAGGGGCACAGTAGAAGTAGACTGTAGACTCTGTCGCACATAGCGCCAGCTTAACTTAAACGGATTACTGACTAAGGTCAATCATTTATGTGCCCAGCTAATAAACATGACAATAGCCTCCGATTGCGATATCCGGACACCAACTCCAGTACAGACATTCTGACGGAATAACACTTAACACAAAAAAATACCAGAAGATAAATGTGTGACATTTAACAGAAAAAAAAACTACGAAACAGTGGGGAGTGAGGGCGTCTGTTTACATTAGGGCATCTTTATGTAACAGATGCTCCCCCAGATTACGCCGCCAACACTGCAGATCATATTTTACTTCTGACATACAGTAAGTCCATTAATCAAAGCAGAATTCCCCCCCCCCCCACCCCATTTTTTTAACCAACGCATATTCAGACTGTATGAAATAACCGCTCGATATAAACAAATACTATAATAAGATGAACCGCTTGCTCTAATTTTAGAGCTTAAGTGTTGCTGTTTTCCGTGCGCAGTCAATTACGCTGTCTTAAATGACTCCGCTGTATGCAACTTTCGATTTTAGTCGAAATTTTCCATTGATAAAATCATAGTGAATTACACAAGCCGGAAGTCTAGATGACCGGGTGCGATCGGGAAATTCCGAAACAAAGAGCATATCAAGTTATCAAATAATTTCAAATAGCCGAAATATCAAAGCGAGCGGTCCATCTTATTATAGTCTTTGATAAAACTCACACAATAAAACTGTCCACACACGTAGTGGTAAATTTTTTGATTTTTTAAATAGATCTAAAATATATTTTTTAATACTCTTCTTTTTTTTTTTTTTTTAAATCAAGAATTTTATTTTAGATGTGCACTAAAAAGTTTAAATTATTTCTTTTTTTTTATGACCGACATTTGAACATTTTCAAATTGGGTGAGCAGAACCAAATCGTAGGCGCAAAGTGAAAAAAATAAAATTAGATATTTTTATTGGTGGTCAACTAACTATGTCTCTTTTAACAAAAAATAAAATTATTGTTTGGTTGCAACTTGTTCAATACAAGAAGTAATACGATTCAGTTGGTCTGCGGATTCTACTGTAAAAAGGCAATCTGAATTTTTTTTTTTATGTTCTTGGTACAGCTGAATGAATTAGAAAACCCTACTTGTTGGCACACTGAATGAATTAGAAAACCCTACTTGTTGGCACACTGAATGAATTAGAAAACCCTACTTGTTGGCACACTGGATGAATTAGAAAACCCTACTGTTGGCACACTGAATGAATTAGAAAACCCTACTGTTGGCACACTGAATGAATTAGGAAACCCTACTTGTTGGCACAC
>OX421509.1:13607921-13651078 GCA_949126835.1 Anisus vortex
CGCAGACGTTTCTCGTCACAGAAAAATCAATGACGTCATTTCTTACAGTACACAAATTAAAGGAAAGGGGGAGGGCACTCAAGAAACTCTTTAAATTTCATTTCTTTCTTTTTTTCTTTTAAATAACTCTTTCAAGCGCATTTTGTATTATTCGCTCCCTTTTGTTTTCTCGTGCAGAAGTGAAATTAAAGGGAAGGAACTGCACGGCTATTTTAAGTGACTTTATACAAATCATGTATGTTTATTTACTTCCCCTTAAAGTACATTATAAATATTTAGTTCTGCCAGGTATTTTAGTCTGGTCTGAGATCTTTAAAGTGAACGCGTCGCTCAAGAAGATTTGAAAAACATGTTAGCGATCTTACGTTAAATTAGACTGTACATTTCAGTTCATAGGTACAGTATAGTAGGGTTCAACGCGTATTTTGTGGCTTAGACATGCGATGGGATGGTGTGGCCAGAACTTGTTCAAGCAGACTTTAGTTTCACTAAATTTATTTCAAGTACCCAACGATCTAAGGGGGAACGGTGGCCTAGCGGTAGCGCTTTCGGCTGGCGTACCAAAGGTCCTGGGTTCGAATCCTAGTGAAGGCTAGAATTTCCTCCTGGATCTGGAGGTTGTCCCTGAGTCTAACCAGCTCTGATGGGCACCCGACCTTAGTTGGGGTAAAGTAAAGGGCGGCTGTGTATTGTGCTGGCCAAACAAAACAATCACCCAGTATGCCGCGGCCAGAGAAACTGGTAAACGCTGGCTTCATTCGCCCCATGCTCAATTTGGTCCGACGGTACTTTACTTTTACATAAAACATAAACTTCTTAGATATACAAATCAATAATCGATATACATAATAACCGTGAGTTTGTTTATATTATATGTTTGTAGCCTATTTTTTTAATCTGTATTTTTCTGTTTGTTCGCTATAAGCTCCTAGGCCGTTAGTAGTATAGGAGGTAGGAATGGGGTATCATTTGAGGCGTACGCCTCGAGGTGTACGCCTCAGTTGACCTACTGACCTAGTGACCCCGTGACCTAGTGACCCTTTGACCCGGAAGTGACCTTTGACCCCGGAGGTGGCCCTGCCGGAAGTGACGTCATCCAAGATGGCGTCTTGTCGTGTTCTTACACGACCGGCCGTGACCTAGTGACCGGGCGTGCCCTTTTGACCGGGCGTGCCCTTTTGACCTCTTGACCCTGCTCCTCAGTTGACCTTTGACCGCGTGGTTATTTTATGGTATTACACGTGCGTTGAGCACGCGCTTTAATTAAAGATGGCGGAAACAACATGGCGACTTCTCGTATTGTTACACGTGCTTTGTTTCACGTGATTATTTATATATATTACACGTGATTATTTATATTGTGTGTGGTATTATTAATTATAGTATTACAATTGATTTTATCACAGGGTTTAATTATAGTGTGTAGTGTTATTAAATTATTATTTTGTGTGATTTTATCACACGTGGTTTAATTAAAGATAGTTTTACATGTGATTTGTTCACGTGATTTTATTAAAGATATCTACATCGACAACAAGTACAACAGTACAACATATAGAAAAAACAAAAATTAGTTTTAAAATTATATATGCTTTTATTAATAGTATTATATATTATATAGGCGTAACGCTATTGTATACAGTGCGACTTTTATTTAACAACAATACATAATCCAATAAAATGTTCCAGACATATATTTACAACAATACATAATCCAATAAAATAATCCAGATATTTATTTACAACAATACATATGTTCCATTAGTGTATTTACATCAATTCAAATTATTATTTATACCAAACATATATACAATATCAATTAAAAAGCCAATACATATATTCCATTAATAAATTTACAGCAAACAAACTAGTTTATTTATATCAATCAATAAAGATTATTTGTAATTATACAAGCATTGTATTTACATCAATACATATATATATAATAGTAATACATAAGCCAATATAATGTCTTTTATTTACATCAGAATACAATTTGTATTTACAAGAAAAAAGACTTTTATTTTTTTACAACAGAATGTTTTTACAGCCATGAATCCAGTCCAATGTCGGTCACTATGTGTGTATGTGTCTAGAGGTTCCTAAAGAATTATATTTCTAATGGTGATGTAGTAACATTGTCTGTGTGTACTTTTCTTTTTATGTAAAAGTAGGAGAGAGAATTTCTGTGTTGTGTGTATGTGTAGACAGAGGCTCCCTGTGATTTAAACCCTATATTTATCCCACCCCCTGGTTTTTGAGTTGTGAGGACATTCATGAAAGTATCTTTATCTAGTGTGTTGTGGTGTTTCGACAAGCCTTTCGTGGATGTTTTATTATGCTCGCCAAAACAGTGGTAAGTTTTACTACAGAGTGAAACCATACCCGCCCCCTCATACTCTAATTTAAATAACCCCGGTGTTCTTTTTTCATATATTTTCCTATCCCTACACTGCTGACAATTTAAAGCGACTGTGCCCTTGCCGCTAATAAATTGGGGCCTATGTATGTCACAAACTTCTGAAGGGAACCACCTATCATAAACCTCAAAGAAGTCTTGTCGCAGTTCGGTTCTAACGGCGTCGACCAAGTCGTCAGTACTTAACGCTAAATAGAGACTGTCCGTGTCCATTTCACAGAGCTGAAAGTCGACCCTATCTATATATCTATCTATAAAATCATAATAAAACTCTAGCATCCTAAGTTTCGCGTACTGGTAAACAAAAAAACCTATCTGAAGAGGGAGATCCCAAACTGTCTTCTTTTTTAACATTTCTACTTCAAAAACGTCATCGGAAAGTTGTGTCATTTTTTTAAAGAGGGGGTTATTGATTAAACTACCAGTCTCACTACCATAACAATAGGACATATCCGCGTGTCTTGCTTTGTTTGTCAATGTCTTACCGTATGCCGCATTACCTAACAGTTTCATTGTCTCACTAGTTATAGCATAAATAGCATCCCTATCACCCTGTCGTCGCGCGTTTGATACGGTATCCCCAAAGGTCTTAAAGCATGTCACTGGGTTATACTCTATTACTTTGTAAATTTTGGTTACCACCAACCCATGGGTCAAATACCATTTTAAAAGAGGGGTCGCTAACAGAATTTTTTCACCTTTAAAACTACCTATTAAAGTACGCCTAGCAGAGGTCAGTAATTTGTTGTCACTAGCATAGTCGCGCATGAAAGGTCCAATGTCGTCACGGGTAACGTCAATGTTTTTAAAGATCGGTGTCATTTCACTAAAATGGTCTCTTAAATGATCAGGGACTTGTATGTCACATTCAATCAGTCCAAAGCATGTCGAGTCTAAAACAGAATCGAGGATCTGTTTTTCAGTCAGGGGCCATTTTCTTTTATTATATGAGGGTGTCAATGGCTTGGTGCTTTTGTCCTTTATTTTTAAAAATGTTTTAATAGCCGGATTGGATTTTCTCAGTTTTTGCCAGTCACACTCCCACATCTCTATTACTTTAACTTTAAGTGTCTCTGTCAGATAGCTAGTAATCTCTACAGTCTTTTGAAACAACTCTGTCAATGGTTTTTTACTAACAGGGTTAATGTCTCTATCTCTGGTGAGAGGGCACTCTGGTGGATGTCCATGAAAGAGGCAGCCATGGAATTGATAAACAGTTTTAGATATGGCATCCCACCCATCTACTCTAATATGTCTACCACCCAAACTCTTTTCACCCCCATTAAAAGCTGTCTTAAGTTTTACATTCGTTGTTTTGGAAACCCACTCTAGCCATTGCCTACTCTGTTCCCCATAATAATTTGTTTTTCTAGGCCTGAACCCATCCTCACTATTTCTAATAACTGGGAACCCGGTTGGCATTTTCTGCATTAAGGACCATAAATAAAGAGCATTGGCATCATAACCTTTAATTCCCTGGACAACCTTATCACTATTCCCCCTAATGAATGTCTCCCCCTTCTCATGGTACCTATGGAAGATTATGGATGGTCCACCCACTATATTATCCCTTATAGTTCTATGTAGCTCTGCTTCCCTATGAGAGCACAAAGAAAAAGAAACTGTTTTGGGGAGTGTCCTGAAAAGATACTTTAACGTTACCCCCGGAACGGAAATCGCGTCTTTAAACATATCTACACCTAGATTCCGGTAAAAAGTGACTTGTTTATCTAGAGCTTTAAGGAAGGGAAAAACATCTTTATCGTTGTACCAAATGAGAAAATCTGTAAGGGTTTCCATCCGATTATCTATCCAGACCCTTTGACAAAATACATAGTCTTCCTCGGAAATGTTACTATTCTTAAGAGCGGAAAAAAATGCCGAATGGGGTGGTAAACAGGTTTCTTCTAAAACACTTAAGTTGTTAACATACTCATAAGGGAAAAAACCTTTTGTTTCTTGCACATTATATGCCGCGAGATACTTGCTATAACTAAAACCTGGTGCTAGATAATTAACAATATCTAAGAACTTTAATTTGCTAGTTGAAATACACATAAAATTGTTGTTTCTTTTCACTACAAATTCCTCCGCAGTTTCTTCTTCTTCTTCTGCGTTAACTATGGGGCCCTCATCCATCCCCACCTCTGTTTCTAAGTAATCTAAGAAATATTGAATAAAATAAGGTTTGATGAGATTTATATCATATTTCCCCGAATTAAACCCTATGACTGGAAGCTGTTTTAAATACCCATCTAACCTAGGGAGCAGGCTGGGATCGACCCCAGCTGGAGTATTCTCCTCATCCCCATTACATCCAGCCCCATTACCAACTCTAACATCAAACTCCCCATTAAGACTACCCTTATTTAAAACTTCTATCGCTTCAAAAATTTCATCAAACTCTTCTCTCAAAATCTTATAGGCTGCCTCACTTATAACATGGAGTCTGTCAATTACCCTACTCACCAATTCTTGGGGATCTCCTGTCGAAATAAAACAGTCGGGACCTTCATATCCGGGAACGTTAGACGCTATAGAGCAAGACAAGGGCACGTGCTTGGCTAAAGTTTTTGTAACACTACCTACCTCTGGTAATTGTGACTGGTCGAAAAAACACTCAAAGTCAAAAGTAGCTCTATAAGGATAAACAAAATTATTGGGGACCGCTATACCATGAGCAGCCAGAGACTCCCAAATGGTCTCCTGTGTGTTATATTCCCCACCTTTAAACCTATCTACAGGTTTACCCCCGTTACACCCTTTCTCGTGTCTGTTCAATTTCCAAATATCTGACCACAACTTGCTACATTTAGCACACGAGAATGCGTGAGCTGCTCCATCTATATTATTTATGTACATAAAATGGTTTTGGAATAATAAAAGATACATGGTTTCTGTAAAACTACCGCTACTTCTAAGTTTGGGAAAAAGTACCTGCTTTTTATCAAATTCAAACACTTCTATATTAAGACTAAAACACTGCTCTAATTCTGACATATCTTTTAAACTAACCCCACTAAACCCATCCAGGGTAACAAGACCCTGGTAAACTTGCCACTGTTTTACGAGAGCTAGTGTCTGTGTCCTAAGATTTTTAATATAAGCCCCTTTGTGTGCGGCTAAACATCTAAAAAAACAAAAATTGTCTGTATATGGTTGTGAATGTGAATCGAATTGTAAAATGTTTATGGCCCTGTTATGTCTAATGAAATCGGGTATGTCTGTGAGAGTGCAGCCTATAGGAAAGTCATTAAGATGATAGAGATAAAAGGATGTGGATGGTACGTCTTCTACGCTATATTTGGTGTTTGGTCTGTTGTGTTGTGCAAAATTGAGAATGTCTGCATTGTTTAATTCTTCAATGAATGTTTCGAAATCGTGTCTATTGTTGATTAGTTTAGGAACCTCTAAAACACAGGCATTATTAACAGAACTATGAAAGAAACGAAGTTCATTTGTCTCATTGTGTCTAAGAATAGTGTGATGGCTATAGTTAATTTTAAAGCGTTTAGTTTGTTGAGTGAAAAGAGGGTCTGTCAGTAGTGTATGCCAGTCAGTTGGGTGTGTGTTTAGTGGGCTATGAAAAAATGTATATGTAGAGATGTGTTCATGTATGTTGTTGTGGGTTTTTATAGCGGACCAATTGTCGATGTATTTTTCTTTAATGTCTTGTGGTAAATAGTCTAACAATTCAAGTTCATCTTGTATGTTTGTTAAGTCAATGTCATTATTTAGGGTTTCTAATAATTCAATGGCATCATTTTGGGTGTCTAATAATTCAATGGCATCATTTTGGGTGTCTAATAACTGTCTTTGTCTTTTACTGGTGTTATCTAAATATGTATTGGCCTTTCTTTTAGGAGTCGTGGTTGTTTCTGTTGATGTTGGTGTAGTTGTTGTCTCTGTAGTTGTTTCTGCCGCTGTTGATGTAGTCGTTGTTGTAGAGGATTTGGTGGTATTTACGCTTGTTGTTTCTGATACACCAACTGTGGAAAATGTATTAGAAAATTATAAAGTTGGTAAATAAAATATTAAACCATAATAGTAATGCATATAAGTTTTAAAATAAATGTGAAACTTATACAAAAACACATCAATACAAATAAGTTTCAAAATAAATTTGAAAACAAATAATTAAAGTAACATACCGGATGTATCCATAGTCTGCGCATGTGTCTTGATGTGTCTTTTCAAATTATCGGCTCTGGTGTAGATACGCCCACATATTTGGCAATTATGCCTCTGTCGACCATGAGTTGTGTCTGTATGCCGCGTTAGGTCACAATTCCTGGTAAACACCCGTCCACAGACAGTACAAATATAACGAGGTCTTTCCATCTGAGTGTATATAAAAGAAAACTACCTTGTATATCTATATAGGTGTATAAACATATATTATAAGTTTGAATGAAAGGCATATATGGCTAAAATAATATAGAAACCTAAAAGAATACAGTATGAAACATATAAAGCTAATATAAAGAAATAGATAAATCAGCTATTTAAAATGATTTAATGCATTAAAAAAAATACTTACTCTTCAAACAAGAAAAACCATTATAGTAGAATAAAGTTCTGTTACAAGGAATATGTGTTCTGGGAACATAACACAAAGTATGAAAGTTTTACGTTGTAAAATCTTTATAAACAGAAATAAATTATATAGCGAGAACATAAAATAGTTATCATCTATGAAACAACTATATTTATTTTCTATATCAGGTTTTTAAAAAACTCACTTTTTAGCGCTTGGAAAAGTTTTCCTTGTCTTCAGCCGTTAGAAAGACTCTTCACAGTGCTGCCAGGAAAAGTGTGAAGAAAATAAAACTAGCGAGCTGTATTTATACACACCAGACACAGACGCATTAAAACACCTGGCGGTGAGAAATTCTATAAGCTAACATTCCCACGGCCAGGGTAATGGCTTCCCCGTCCAGGTGTTGAATCAATTATCTGGTCGTTGGGCGCTGACCAAGTTAACGACTTCCTGTCCAGGTGTTGAATCCATTATCGGGTCGTCGCCCGCTGTGCCAGGTAATGGCTTCCTGTCCAGATGTTGAATCAATTATCTGGTCGCTGGGTGCTGACCAAGTTAACGACTTCCTGTCCAGGTGTTGAATCCATTATCGGGTCGTCGCCCGCTGTGCCAGGTAATGGCTTCCTGTCCAGATGTTGAATCAATTATCTGGTCGCTGGGTGCTGACCAAGTTAACGACTTCCTGTCCAGGTGTTGAATCCATTATCGGGTCGTCGCCCGCTGTGCCAGGTAATGGCTTCCTGTCCAGATGTTGAATCAATTATCTGGTCGCTGGGTGCTGACCAAGTTAACGACTTCCTGCCCAGGTGTTGAATCCATTATCGGGTCGTCGCCCGCTGTGCCAGGTAATGGCTTCCTGTCCAGATGTTATTGCACTTACCTGACCGTGAGAAAATCTAAAAGCTAACATTCCCACGACCAGGGTAATGGCTTCCTGTCCAGGTGTTGAATCAATTATCTGGTCGTTGGGCGCTGACTAAGTTAACGACTTCCAGTCCAGGTGTTTGATCCATTATCGGGCCGCCGCCCGCTGTGCCAGGTAATGGCTTGCTGTCCAGATGTTATTGCACTTACCTGACCGCCTTATAATTCTAAGACTGCCGATCTAATATATATTTTTTACTGTGCTATGGTATTTTATTGTTGTTCATTTTTTTTTTCTGTCTGTATACAAGTAGATTTTTAGACTTTATCATCACTTCTGACTAGACGTGAAACCTACAATTCAATTATAACCAGTTGCTCATTTCTTTCAATACTTTTCGTAAAAGTTACTACAGAAAACTGTAAGTATTTTTTTTTTTAATGCAGTAAATCATTTTAAATATTATATTTATTTATGTTTAATTTATTTATAGTAAACAGGTAGATATATATATATATAAAAATAATATATGTAATTATATATAATAATTACATTTTTAATATTTATATTAGCTCTGTTTATCATAACTTATAAAATATTTTAGTCATAATTAATTTAGTTTGTATTAAAGACAAAGAGATGGGGTCGAGGGTTCGAATCTGGGTGCTGACTTTATTGTTAATTTTTTTTTGTTTTTTTGTTGTTTTTTTTTAAATATTCATTTATGTGTTACCTGCTTACAATATATACATAATATTATTATTACCATTTTTATAAGACAAGCCTTATATATATTTCAGATCTTTTGACCGCTAACAGAAGAAAACAGACTCAATTTTGTAAGTTTTTTTTATTTATTTATACTTTAAAAAGTAACACATATTAATACACAAATGTTTACAAAGATAATACACAAGCATATTTATAATCACACATTATCAACCGCATCAATACATGCACACATACAAGCACACACTAGATTAAACATTTAAATAAAAACATACTCCATAGAAATAGCTTTTTACATTTAAATATAATACACACATATGAGTTTAAAAACATATTACATTTAAATATAATACACACATACAAGCTTAAAATAAAAGCATATAGACATTTAAATATAATACAAGCATAAAAGCTTAAAATAAAAAGAATAATACATTTTACAATACACACATGCTTATAGTTATACATATACACACATATTACAAGAATAGTAATGTATTTTTGTACAACATTAAACTAAAATATGTTAGCACTAAGGTCTGTTTGATTGCTCTAATTTTTCAAATGCTTCTAGAATATCATCTTTTAACAGAAGCAAATTTAAAAACCCTTCTTTAGTTAGCGACAGGCCACTAGGGGAAATCATTAAATTGTCTCTTGACCATCTATATTGTCTTAAATGAAGTATTGGTTTGGTCATGAATAATGAAACGCACGCCATCTTTGAAGGTGTCTTTTTGTTTCCCTTGACTACTCCAGCAGGGCGAGTGGCAAAAACCCACGTATTGGTACAGTCAGCCATCTTGAAATAAAACGTCTAAATCAGAGCGTTTAGTTAATCTTTTCACAAGTCTTAAAATTATAATATCGTTCAGATATTGTCTTTGTGCTGAATTTGAAAATGGGTATAGCACTCTTTGTAGACTGAAACCACGCGCCTTTGCTAGTATGAAATAAACAGCATACAATCCACACGTTTTAGAAACAATTGTCTGTAAATGCCGGGTATTATATAGCAGTGGTCTTGTTGAATTGTTTTTAATAAACTCTACAAGCTCAGAAGAACGTGGTCCAAGCCCAAAACTATCGAAGTATGTAAATTGTCCAGTGCCGTTGTAGAACAGAGACACCCAGTGCGAGCCTACTTGATTACTCTGATCTAGATTTATGATAAATCCTGAGGGTTTGTCAGCAGCGAGGCAGGCTGGAAGTTGATCACATGCTAAGACGAGAGTGAGTGAGAGTCGGCGTGCAAATGCATCAAAAGCAAGTATGTCTTGTAGATGGTTTGTGTTCATTCTCAAGAGTTGGCGGGTTAATAATAGTGTTTAGGCTGTGTAGTCTGTTAATATTTGCCTTGTTTTAGAGATTTCAAGTATAGAATCTTGTTCAGCATATATGATGAGTTGAATGGGTTCCGTTGTAACTTTTGCAAACTTTAATTCAATGGATACAGGGCCACTTTTAACCATTTCAAGCTGATTCCCATCTAATAGACTGGGCGTCAAGTCAAATGCCATGAGACTGTTACCGTTCCGGAAATCATTTATAGATATTGAGTTTCCTGCATCTCTTCCTATATAGCCCAGTGCTAAATTCGTTTCGAAAAAGGCGCGCACAACTTGATTTTTGTCGAACGACATCACCAACGGTTCGGAAAAAGATTTTCCTTCGACCGTTACGTTCAAATAAGATAAATCAAAATGTTCAAAATTAAAGGGGTTTAAGCCATAAGCCCCATTAAACGCTGAAGCCCTAACTAGACCAATAACTATCCGGGTGGGTGTCTGACTAAGAAACAGATTATCTTGATGATGAGATAACATTCCTTGTGGAATACAGCAGGTCTTTATCACAACGCGTTTAAATGCATATTTGGCATTGATTCTTTGTAACGCTTTTTCATGCGCTAATGAAATGGCTGGATTTAATTTAGCTTTTCTGACCAATAATTTGGCATACGTGATTACTGATTTGTAGCCAAGTTCAGGTTGGGAAGTCAAAAGGTTAAACGTGTCTTTTGATGGGGACAGCTTTATTTTTACATCGACACCATTTAAAATGTAACGGTCTTGAACACAAATATCTGTATGTAGACGACCCATTAAGTCAATTTCATTACTGTTTGCGACAATATCTTTACGGGTTTTGAAACCACTATTAGTATCGTTGAAATCATTGAAAAAAGAGGATGAATCTTTGTAGTACAGCGCTGCCGTTAAAGGTCCTTGTTTGGCATCTAGTCCATGATTTAACGTTGCTTCGATATAAGCCCTATAGGGATACGTATTTTCAGATGGTGAAATAAGTGTGTCATTGAGCGAGACGTCAACTTGGCTAAATAAACCATGTAAGAAATAATTCACTGGACCCACGTTAGCATCGTCAGGTAAATTAGTGCCGTCTGGTAACGTTATTTTGGCACGAATATGAATAAAGGTGTTGAACAAATCTAAATAATCCTCACTGTTTCCAGAGATTGAAAATTCTATAGGGGCCCCTCCGGCCAGTGAGGCTAGAGGATGTATCTCAACAAACTGACCATCTTCCACGGCTGTTTGTGTTGGTGGTACGCTAAACAAATCCAAACCAGAATGTAAACATTCACAAGAACTTGGGTGTAGCAAAGCCATTGTTTAGTCAAAAATATCAAAATGTTTACGGTGTTGATTGTTCTTGCGCTGGGTCTTTTTATGAACCGTGCCTCGTCTGTGATCTGTTTTTATCCGTTTACTGCGAGGTTGGCCTGGTGGTGCAGCGCGTCTCTTTCTAAGACCTGTCCCTGATTGGCTAATATGATTGACTGCGCCTTGTAGTAAACGCTTACCCGCTTCTTTCGAGTGTTCTCTAAATGACTCTCCCACGTTTCTACCAGATAATGCATCGTTCGCGACTTGCAAGCCAGTATTTAAACCCTCTTTAAGCAAAGCTTTGCCTCCTGTTTTAAGCCATGGTAAAACCATTCGTCCTAGTCCATTAAAAAAAGATCCAATCCCATATCCGCCCTGATTCCGACCTCCAATAAAAACCGGAAGTCCGTGTCCGCCTTGATTACAATAAAAATCTTCGTATAATTTGGGATTGCGATGTAACACGGTATGTCTCACCATGATTATTCTAGTTCAAAATGTTTCCGTGTTCTAAAATGGAGTGTCAACACCGACGTCCCACTCGTGAATGGAATAGGTTGTCCCAAATCGTCCGTTAAAAGTATTTCCACGGTGTCGAATGAAAAACGACTCAGGGGTATGTAGTGTGGTTTATCGTAAATCCGAAAAACAGAAAGAGGTCGTCTATCGATGATAGGTACAGTTCTTAGTAAGGGGACTAGGACATCTCCAACAACTCTCGCTGATACTAAATCACAATATACGAATACCGTCTTTATATTGGTATTGATCTCTTGATCATCAATATTACTGGTTAGTTTTTGTGCGCCGTTAAAATATCCTAGAAAATTAGTCAATTTATTACTAATGATAATTACATCGCCTGGTTCGTTTACTTTTATAACAACTTTCTTTAAGGGCTTCTCACATTCGGTCGTAATAATTCTGACTTTTCCTTCCCGTATTTCTTCTTTTAATGTTAGTTTTTCCAATGTTTCGATAATTAGGTCCACAGAGTGAAATTTCCCAGGTGGAACGGTAAGAATTAAACGTGCTTTCGATTCTTCGCCGTCTTTGTTTGAGTCGTACTGTACCCACAATTCATTTTCTTGGATAAGACAATAACGGTTTGGAAATTGTACCTCGACCAAACCAACTTCGAAATTCGCTGTGATATCAATCGTCTGTGGTAGTTTGACAAAAAAGTGATCTGCCTTATTATTTGGAAAAAGTTTTGGCGAAGAGTTGCTTGGTAGGGTTATATAAAAACTCATTGTGACTCTTTTTTTCTTGAAAGCTTGGGGTTTGGTAGTATGTATCCTAGACAGCTGGATAATAAGACGACCCACAATTTTTCCTCCTGCGTGTTTGCAACACCACGAGTGAGATTGAACAACGCCACGAAAATTACGGTGTATATAACGATCATCTGTGAAATGAATACGGCACCTGTTCTTACTTTTATTTTACCCAACCAGAGCGAAAGGGTGGATGCGATTGATGTTTCGGACGTGGAGGAGACGGGTCTATCCTCGATGATTGTTGCATCGCGATAGATGGTTGGTTCCATGGCTAGTCTTTATATTTCGAAATGTTTTTGTCTGAGATCCAGCTATCGAATGACGAGTTGTAACCAAACCACTTGACTAAATACTCTTTTCCACCGCCGGCGCGTTGTCGTTCTTGTAATATGTTTTCGATCCTGTAGATTTGTTTGTCTCCTACTTTTTGTAGCTCTTCTCTATAAAAAGAACCTTTTAGTTCTTCGCCTGCATCATCTTTCAAAATGTAAACTATTGGCTTTGTTGTTGACTTGAGCCGACTGATTGTAAACAGCTCCTCTGTCCACGCAGGTGTGTAACCCTTTTTAAAATTTTGTCGGGCTTGTGCGATTCTGACACGGTCGCCTTCTTCAAACCCTTTTCGCCTCGGGGTATTAACAGGGGCGTATAATGTATTCCACACTTGTTCTTGATTTTCTAAAGTAACATTCACAGGTGCCATTTTAATGCTTCTGTGGAATGAGCTATTGTAATTTTGAAGCAATTGATCTAGTACATCAATGTAGCGAAGACTATTTGTTTTCGTAAAGTAGCGCCACATTTTGTCTTTTAAGGTGCGATTGAATCGTTCTACGATAGCAGCTTTAATATCTTCATTCTCAGTTGTGAAGAAATGTACCCGTTCTTCTTTGAGAAATTTTTGATAAGTCTTGTTGGTAAACTCGCTCCCTTTATCAGTTTGAATCTGAAGTGGCTTCCCCTTTTTAAAAATTTGCCGTGTAGCCTCGACTAGTGCTTTAGCTGTTTTTGTCTTTATCGGGATGGCCCAAGCGAATTTACTAAATACATCCACACATGTCAGTATGTACGATATCCCGTTATTATATTTTCGTAGCCCCTGCATATCTATGAGATCAGCTTGAAATTGTTGGTTCATACCACCTGTTATGGTTGTTCGTCTTTGAAAACGCCGTCGAATCGGTTTGTGCAATGTATACGTGTCCTGGTGACTTAACCATTCTTTAATTTCCTTTGTCTTAAATTTTGGGTGTTTAAAAACACCACCAAAAGCGCCGGCTCGACCTGGTTCAAAATAATATCTGCGTAAGTTTACCACTCCTCCCATTGGCCTTGTTTTGTACTTTTAGCTTTCCTAGTTCGTTTAGGTTGTGGTGGGGCTATTTTGTCTTTCTCTGCGTTTTTCTGTTTCTTACTTTTCTTTGTGGATTCAAGAATCACGATTGGTGTTTCTTCTTTTTTAGGTTCCACATCTACTTTTTTAGGTTCAACGTCTACTTTTTGTTGTTGTTGGTCCGACGCTATTGGTGTATTTGATTGTAGCGGTGCTTGAGGCTGAGGTTTCATATCTAATAATCCTAGTGGTTTTTGTTTGTACTCGCCAAGACGAAATGTGTAGAGTTGTAGAATTTGTTGGTACTGTTTGACTTTGTCGCGCGGTGATAAATCTTCCCGCTCTAAGATCTGTTGCATTTGGTTATCCAAGTCTCTTAAATTATCGTTTAGTGTATCTGGTGGTAAATATGTTTTTTGATTCATAGATTCCAATAGACGTGGGTCAATCAAAATCATTTTCTTGGCCATCTTTTAGAAACCTAGAACACCTTTAAGAACACTTAGAACTGGTCCGAGTAACGCACCTATGAAACCACCGCGTTGAAGTATTTGCTTCCGCTTTTTTACGGTTAGTTTTTTTTTGGTAAGTTCTCTTAGACTTGTTTTGTGTCGACGTAAACGAGTCTTCTGATGTTTTGTAAGTGGAACGTTCCCTTTTAATACATTGTGACAACACTCGCACAGTGTGTGTATGAGTTGTGGTGAGGCATTTTTCAAAATGGCCTTTATGGCAGGTGGCTTAGCCCGACATAAACACCGTAATAGTTCTCCCTGTCGTTTCGTCTTTTCAGACATTGTTTATTATTTAGGTACGTAAACTACTTGTTTCTCGTAAGGAAATATATTACTCCGTAAGCGCAATTGATCCGGTGTGTCTTGTCGAAGGTCGAGCAGTAAATAACCATGAGGGGTCGCTGTTGCATCTTTAAAACTTTCTTGTACATAAGAAACACGCCCAGGGTACATTTGTTTTGCCAAATTTGTAATCTGTGCTCCGTCGCGAGGGTTTTTAAAGAGCACTATGTAATGAGAATTTAAACTGATGGTTCTTTGTTCTTTGTTTTTTCCAAACAAGTTTTGTACAATGTATAAAACACTGATATCTCGGTGATGACTACCTTTAGTAAACAGTTTCGTAATCCGATCATCTGTTTCGGCCATCAAATCATCTATGACAACCAGACGACGTTTCTTATCTCCGACCCCCCATTGTTCCATATCAGGAAGACCTTCCACAAATTGAACACCTTTCATGGTCTCGTATATCGGTTGCCATTCTCCATAACACCAAATGATCTCTTCTGGTACAGGGTCCACCATGTCTGATAGATGTGCCAGTAATTTGTTTACAAATACTGTTTTACCGCTACCGGTTGGGCCGGCTATAAGCCCTGTAAAGGGATGTTTCCACCTTGGATCCATTATGAGAAATGTTTTGTTTTAGTTGTGTAATTCTATTATTTATATTTGGCTAATACATTTTTTTTTATATCTCTCATAGAATAATGGCCAATCAACACATAATTGAAAGGATCTGGCGCCTCCTACACGATGCTCGGATTGGCTAATAATTAAACTGGGGAGTTCTTTGATAAGTATTGAGCACAAATAAAATCAATATATAATTTTAAACCTAATGTTTGTTTTTTCTATATGTTGTACTGTTGTACTTGTTGTCGATGTAGATATCTTTAATAAAATCACGTGAACAAATCACATGTAAAACTATCTTTAATTAAACCACGTGTGATAAAATCACACAAAATAATAATTTAATAACACTACACACTATAATTAAACCCTGTGATAAAATCAATTGTAATACTATAATTAATAATACCACACACAATATAAATAATCACGTGTAATATATATAAATAATCACGTGAAACAAAGCACGTGTAACAATACGAGAAGTCGACATGTTGTTTCCGCCATCTTTAATTAAAGCGCGTGCTCAACGCACGTGTAATACCATAAAATAACCACGCGTTCAAAGGTCAACTGAGGAGCAGGGTCAAGAGGTCAAAAGGGCACGCCCGGTCAAAAGGGCACGCCCGGTCACTAGGTCACGGCCGGTCGTGTAAGAACACGACAAGACGCCATCTTGGATGACGTCACTTCCGGCAGGGCCACCTCCGGGGTCAAAGGTCACTTCCGGGTCAAATGGTCACTAGGTCACGGGGTCACTAGGTCAGTAGGTCAACTGAGGCGTACACCTCGAGGCGTACGCCTCAAATGATACCCCATTCCTACCTCCTATACTACTGTCGTTTGACCGATCGGCACAAAAGTTCAATGTATAAATTAATTGGAAACGTCCTCAAACAAATTTTTGTTATATAAAGATTATTCGTTAATTTTTTTAAAAATGTACGTAGACTTACGTATGTTAAGGTTCTAAACTGAGCGCCATTTCAGAATGATGTCCCTTTGAAATGATTTCAAATTATAGTGCTTTTCGGGGACTGAGTTTTCCCCTACTGCTAAATATTATTGTCTACATTTTTTATTATATACTTTTTTTACTTTTGGAATTTGTGTTTGTTTTTTTTCCTTTTCATAGCATTATTGTTTGTTTAATATTATTAATAAGAAGTCAAAAGCTTGACAGTGACAATCCATATGCATGTTCCGGGGCCAGCCGAGCGTAAACAATAAAAAAGAACAAATACTAAATACCGAAAGAAACGTTCTCGCTACAGTTTTTATTGTTTGTTATTTTTTCTTTCTCTTTTAACAAAACACATTGTAATCATTCGTTTCTCCGTCATTTTGACGGGCTTAAATCCTAGTATATTATTTTTTTTAAAAACACACAACGCAGATAGAGAGATCAAAAATACTTTTCTTATTCTTATTTTTCTTATTCTTATGTGCAAGAACAAACACATAAAATGTAAATGTATTCCTATGTAGCACTCGAGCATGGAATGGGTTGCCTGTACAAATAAACAAAATAAAAAACTAACCCATAAAAACTAAGTTTTTATTATACTCCTTTTCTTTGTAAACTAAGTTTATATTTAATTTATATTTTGGTAGATTAAATAAATATAAGTGATATCATACTTTTTTAATTTCCAGACTAAAATTTTGTGCATCCTTATTTTTTTTCTAGCTTTGGCCCGCAAAAAAATTTAAAAGTTGGACCGGCATTTTCAACGTGAAACCAAATCATAGATTATTTAACTATGAAGTGTTTGTTAAATTAAAAAAAAAATCATAATTATAGCATAATTACGTTTTTTAACTGAAAATTTGATAGAATGTATTGTTAGTCGCCACAAGTCTGCTGCCCAAATTTCAGCTCGATTGGACGACGGGAAGTGGTCGAAAAATCAATGCAAAGTTTTACAAGCATGCACGCAGACAGACAGTAGGAGTTAATAGGAAGGGAGTAAAAACATTATCGGTAATAAAAATCCAGACTTAAAATGCAAAGACTAGACTCAAACAACGGATAATCATCTGTATAGAAAGGATCGTCTGTAAAATTATAAATAAATAAATAAAACATCTTATATATAATATTATAAATGTACGGGTATACCCATAAACTATATATAAACATGGCCGAAAATTTATGTCTTCCTAACCAGAATCCTGTTTGAACTGATTTAATTTTCATTCATATAATTGGACTCAACTTTGAAAAGAACGTTTTATTGTTAAAAGCGCCCCTTAGACGTAAATGCTAAATGGTTTATATGCCATCTGTAATTGTCATCTGTTATGCACACACGATTTCTGCAAATTCAAACTAATAGAAGAATGAATGAAATTAAAAATAATTGAACAATATAAAGATGTTTTTTCCTGTCTGGTTTCCATTTCTAAACCTTAGTTTCGCAATTGTTTACATAAATATGAAGGTAAAAGCACTTGTCTTCTTCTGCCTGTGAAGTGGGGGGTACACTTTACAATGACGGGGCCAGTTCAATCACTTGTTTGAGTAGGTGTGTTTTAAGAGTGTGTGTGTAGGTGTGTTTAAGGGTGTGTGTAGGTGTGTTTAAAGGTGTGTGTGGGTGATATTTTGTGAGAGAGAGAGAGAGAGGGGGGAGAACTAGAGAGAAAGGGAGAGATCGTTGTAGACAAGGATAGAGAGTGAGAGAATATATGTGTATTCTAAGTAAATGTAAAGTAAAGTACCCGTTGAACCAAATAGATCCATGGGGCCGGTGATGATTGACAGATCGATTGATAGATAGATTGATATATAGATAGATTGATAGATATATAGATAGATTGATTGATAGATAGATTAATTGATAGATAGATTGGTAGATAGATAGATTGGTAGATAGATAGATAGATTGGTAGATAGATAGATAGATAGATAGATAGATTGCTAGATAGATAGATAGATAGATAGATAGATAGATTGATAGATTGATAGATTGATAGATTGATAGATTGATAGATTGATAGATTGATAGATTGATAGATTGATAGATTGATAGATTGATAGATTGATAGATTGATAGATTGATAGATATATATATATAGATAGATAGATAGATAGATAGATAGATAAATAGATAGATAAATAGATAGATAGATAGATAGATAGATAGATAGATAGATAGATAGATAGATAGATAGATAGATAGATAGATAGATAGACACAACTTAAAGCGTAAAAATAAACCGTACACAAAAAGATTTTCTAACAGATTTCTAAACAAAATAATTGTTGCCAATATAGATCTATCCTTTATCTAAATATTCAACTAAGGGCATTAAATCAAAAGTTGTTTATTTCCAACGTTGGCTCAGTTGTGTGTTTTATATAAATGAGTGAGAGAAGGAAGGAGCGACTTACCTGTACAGTAGTACAATATAAAAGAAAAGAAAAACTAGGAAACAACTTACAGAAACAACTTACAAAACAACTTACAAAACAACTTATAGAACAACTTACAAAACTACTTACAGACAACTTACAAAACAACTTACAGAACAACTTACAAAGCAACTTACAAAACAACTTACAAAACAACGTATAGAACAACTTACAAAACTACTTACAGACAACTTACAAAACAACTTACAGAACAACTTACAAAACAACTTACAAAACAGCTTACAAAACAGCTTACAAAACAACTTACAAAACAACTTACAAAACAACTTATAGAACAACTTACAAAACTACTTACAGACAACTTACAAAACAACTTACAGAACAACTTACAAAGCAACTTACAAAACAACTTACAAAACAACTTATAGAACAACTTACAAAACTACTTACAGACAACTTACAAAACAACTTACAGAACAACTTACAAAACAACTTACAAAACAGCTTACAAAACAACTTACAAAACAACTTACAGAACAACTTACAAAACAACTTACAAAACAGCTTACAGAACAACTTACAAAACAACTTACAGAACAACTTACAGAACAACTTACAAAACAACTTACAAAACAGCTTACAAAACAACTTACAAAACAACTTACAAAACAGCTTACAGAAAGTATAGTAGTTAAGAGCCTTGAAGTAGAAGGGTCAAAACTAGTCAAAAAGAACATGGCGGCTGAAAAAGTAGGTCAAATGTCGCCAAAACCAGTAGCTTTTAAAAATACCTTATTGACTGAAGCAGTAGGTGAAACTAATTAAAAATGACAGTGTTGTTAAAAAATTGTAAGGAAATGGTAGTTTAATCCAGGGGTCGGCAACCCGTGCCACGCGTGCCAGATTTGGCACGCAGAGCAATATTAAATGGCACACGGAAGACCCCCTAAAAAGTCATTTCAGGCCTCTTCTATGAGAAATTAACTGCTAAAGCAGTATGACTTTTAAGCTGTTGGCACGCTGGATGAATTAGAAATCCTACTTTGGCACGCTATTATCAAAAGGTTGCCGACCCCTGGACTTTAACCATTTATCGTGGCTGTAATAGTAGTTCATTATATGTAATTTTAAAAATATGACTTAAAATGTATGTAAGTTCTACACAAAATATTATGAAAGGCAGCTCAAAATACAACTGGCTGGAAAAAAAAAGTAGGTTAGAGGAAGTTACTGTTACCAAGGAGTTGGTGATGTAGTCCTGCGAAAAATTTACAAGACAATTCCAAAGGCAAACACTGTCGTTATGCTAAAAGCAACTAACATAAGGTAATATCAAAGACTATAATAAGATGGATCGCTTGCTTTAATATATCTGCTATTTGATGACACAAATGACTTCTTTTCGGAATTCCCGATTCCTTTTTTACTGTGCACTTCCGTTTTATTTAATCGCTATGGTTTTCTCAATGAAAAAATAAAATTTAAATAGAAAGTTGTATACAGTGGAAACATTTAGGCAAACAAAGGAGCGTAGAAGTAATTTAAGACAGCGTTATTGGATGCGCACGGAAAAAGAACATATAAGCTCTAAAAATAGAGCAAGCGGTCCCTCTTGTTGTAGTCTTTGGTAATACGAACAACTCAAAAACGAGCATATTGAAGAAATGCTCCACTGGTCTTTATAAATTAATCAAATATGAAAAATGATTCAGTTTTTTTCTGTTGAAAACATACCAGAAATATTCCGTGTAAATTTTGAAGTCGATATTGAATCAAAATGTCGTATTACCGGAAGTTGCTATATAGGTCGTTGATGTCTGCCAACTTTCTGTCTTTAAAAAAATGCCAACAAACTTAAGTTTTGTGTAGGCGTTGTCAGGATATGTCAACTTGAGTGATTTCCATCCAGACAAATTAAGTCAGCTTTTTTTTTTTTTTTTGAAGGCATGTTTTATGTTAGTGAAATGTGTTTCGTTTGTATTAGTATAAGCCCATGAATGTTTTTATTTACTTATAAACCATTGCGTATAGTCAGGATGTTAACAAGTAAAAAAAAAAATTACAGTATCCATTGAGCTAGCGAAGCAGCATTCACCCGTTTGGCCACTGCATATACGAGGATTATGTGTCCAACATAATGCCCAGCCACCTTTACTGCTATCCCCCCCCCCCCTTTCAACTAATCAAGAATAAAAAGTCATAAAAAATTGAATCCAGACCTATTCAACCAGATTCGAACCTGGATCCCTTAAGGATCGTAATACACTGCGCTGTTATCTAGACCAGGGGTCGGCAAACTTTTGCTTATAGTGTGCCAAAAGTAGGATTTCTAAGTCATTCAGCGTGCCAACAGCGTGAAAGTCAAACTGCTCAACTATATTATTTTTATAAGACAATTTATTTAGTTCCTTAGCAAGACCAAGACCAAAAAAAATGGAGCGTTTGAGAGGAAATCATTAAAGCGTTTCATATTTAATAACAAATTAACCTGTTTGTTATTATCATCATTTTTTTTTTACAATCCATTCATAGCTAATACACAATTGCATTTCTCAACTTAAACATTAGTGGTTAATGTAACAACAGTTGCAAAGATATTATTCTAGTTAAATACTAGTTATACAGTTTTAATAGTTTGAACTCAGCACTACTGAGATTTCCGTTAATATATTATTTAATCCCAGATAAATAAGTATGAGGATGTCCGATTACTACAGTGAAGCGAAAGAGAATACGTCGTAATCATACAAACTTGGTAGTTAATGTAATGTTTCAAAATGTACATATAAATTCTTTAGTCATAAAATTTTTATATAATTTTCAACTACATTTTATATTTTAATCATTTTAAAGTTATAAATTGTAAGCCATTAATTTTTTTAAAGTTCACAAGAAAAGAAACATATTAGAAATATGATTGCAAAGAAAATGGGTTAATTATCTCCCTTTAATTAAATTCTCCAAATTTGATGCTAGTGATGCCAAACGAGTTAATTGTTTTTAATAGTGTTACGCATTAATTATTTTTTCTGCATTCAAATTCAGCACTATGGTCTTTTTGTCAACTTGTAAATAGATGTATAAAATTAATTTACATTATAAATAAACATTTTCTGCATTAATAAAGTCAAGTCAAGGAGTTAATTGTTTCTAACCATAATAATTTCAACAATTACATAATATATAATGCTAGTATATAAGCCTCTTATATTTATTATAATAATAAAACAAACAAATTTGTTTTAGAAATAATTATATGTATGCTTAATTAAGAGAGATGAGAATAAAATTTATTTTGAATGTAATTAGCATGTATCAATTAATGAGCGCCTTTTCCTTGAATGTTCTTCGCTAATTGTTCCATGTTACGCACATTCTGAGTGGTCAAGTTTTCACGACTTCTTGGTGTGCTTAAAACAGCTTTCATGTACGATAAAATATGTTCATTATTCATTAGTGTAAATTAATCCAAAAGCTGAATTTAGAGAGAATGCCTTGCAGCTGACAATAGACTTTCCCGCAAACGTCACATTTCGATGCCCAATTTTCGGATGTTTAAAATGAAAAAATGTTTAGAAAACTCTGCTTTGAGTGCTTCAATGTACTTCTAAAAAAGCTCATGTATCATAATTTGAATTAAATTATGGAATGAGCAGTGGCCTCACAAAAGGGTAGAGGGGAGCTGAGGGGGCATATGCCCGAGGGTTACACTTCTAGGAGGCGGCAAATATAACCAAAGTTCAAAACCAAAATTTTTTGGAGAGTTGAAGGGGAAATGAAGGTTTTGCCAATCTCCGTGCTGCACTACGAATTTTGCTTACAGTTGGGGTATCAGTAGCATCCTGTGAAAGATCCTTCAGCAAATTAAAATATATCAAAACATACCTAAGGAACTCAATGAGTCAAGATAGGCTTACAATCCCGGCACTTCTTAGCATCGAATCTGACACTTTGGTGGAGATGGATTTTGACGGTGTCATAAAAGACTTTGCTCAAAGTATAACACCGAAAATGTTGATGTAATTGTGTAACATGAAACCTTGCCATTCATTTTAAAGATTATTTTATATAAAAATTGCATTTTAATATTTCTTTAATCATAATAATTAACGAAGCGCATGCACTAAACAAAGCAGTTACAGTATGCAATTGGGCATCGATGAAACTTTTGCCCTGGGACGCTACATAGGCTTGTGAGGGCCATGGGAAAGAGTTAAATGTTTTGAAATTGATTTCACGGCAAGATATGTCCAGTTTCAATGCAAATCCATTCCAGTGGTCCAATACTTCAGGTGATTTTCCACCCCGTGCTTGTAACTGCTTTCAACTCTCTGAAATACGTCGCCATGTCATTCAGAAGCATCTGCTACAACAGTCAGTGTTCCTCATTCAATACCGGAAATGTTTTTTTTAATCAATATTCACCTTAATTGTTTCCAGACAAGAAACGAATCTATCCAAGACTTTAAGTATACTCCATATCACTTTCTTCTAGGAAAGACTAATAAAATTTACTATCTAAACAATAGATTCAACTACAGATCGCAAGTCCAGTGATGAGAGCTTTGTATACAAAAATTCCTAAACTAAAGCAGTCGACGTCCATTGTGATTCTCATATAGTTCGTCATGCATCACCAATTAATTATGCTGACGTACGTTGTTTTGACATGCATTAAACAATCTTCTTTGAGGTCTCTCGCGTGCCACTGAAACTCGTTCTGCGGCCAAGTCTGGCACGCGTGCCTTAGGTTGCTGACTCCTTATCTAGACCGCGGTGTAAGAGTCCATGACTTTTTTTTTTTAATTCGCACATGTTTTGTGGCATCTGGGGTGTTGCGCTAACTCCCAATTCCCACCTCGCTTTTAAAAACTCCCACCTTCCTCTAACTCCTCCCTCACTCTAACTCTCATCTGCCTCACTCTAACTCTCATCTGCCTCCCTACAACTACCACCTTCCTCTCTAGCCCCCACCTCCCTCTAACTCCCTACAACTCCCACCTTCCTCTCTAGCTACCACCTCCCTCTAACAGTACGACTTACAAGTAGACATCATTGACTACGATGAGAACTGCCTCTTTTCTTTATACACATTATTTTTTTGCTTATAAAGAGAAATCAAGTTTAAGTATTACCATAAAATTACAAGGTAAGCAAACCTCACAATTAGGCCAGCAAACCTCTATAATTTAAACTTATATACAACCAAACGTTGAATAAAAATAAACATTTAAAAAGCAACAAAAAAATGAAAAGCTATGCAGAGAAAGTTATAAAAATAAAGGGGAATAATTATTGTATTTTCATAAAAATTAAAGATTACCTCCCTTCAGTTATTCATTACTACTCGGCCCACATAAACTCGCTGCCACCAGTTTCGCTCGATATAGTTAGATGTACGAGGCGTGTTATTAAGGGCCGGGATCTTTAAAAGAAACACAAAAAATAACATAGATCTGTTATTATTGATCAGAGTCGTAGGATAAAGGTGCGGGAAGATTTTGCGCAAAAATTATATATCTGTAGGATTTCGAAATAATATTGATACTTTTTAAAATTGTGCTTGTCACACAAACATCTTAATGTCTTGGCGGAAATAATTGTTGGACGGTAGAACTTCTGAATTGATCGATAATGTTGAGTTTTTTGTACAAATGTCATTTATTGATATTCATTAAAGTGGCATGTTTGTTAGTCTGTTCGTCCTGAGTAAAATTAATTCTAAGACTTATATGCTTATCTTATCTTATATGCCATCCAAATCATACAATTTTGTTGAAATCTTTTTTTTAAAGTTCTGTTGCAGTTTTGAGTTTATTACTATCTTTTGAAATTTTCATTTAAAATATATGTACCAGTAAAACAAAATGGAGAAAGAAAAGAGAGAATCTGTTTTTACGGTACGCGAGAGATTGTGGCGCCAGCACAATACTCATTCGCCTTTGCATTTCTACAACTATAATTAGGTGCACAGCAAAGCTGGGTAGATTGATCCTGGTTTCTAATCTTACCTTATATATTATAGACTCTCCTTCTGTGAAGAAGATTATTGCGGACCTACGCTAATCAGTCGTCTTGCATTTTTATTAGTGTTTTAAATTATGTTTTTTAGTTACAGTTTTTCCTGGTTTGTTCGGGCTGCCCATTCCATGCTTGGATGCGTTTGTTCTCGCATAATGGTTAAGGAAAGGGTTTTTGTCCTTATGTTATATGTTTATCTGAGCATTACAAAAGGTTGTTATTGTTTTTGTATTTCTAAATTAGAGTTTAATGCCCTATGTATTATTACTAATTTACTCTTTGCACTTCTGTCCTCCAGTGTCGAATAGTCTGTTTTGTACACAAGGAAATTATCTCTTCATAAACAACGGAAGTCTAGAATATTTGCACAATGGACTGGTCTGTTTTGTACGTGTACCTTCCATTTTGTTAAAAATGGCTATTTGAACGGAGCTGCTCTTTTCTTACTACGTCTTTAATTTATCCTATTCGCACGACTATGTACATTAAAAATCGATTCGAAATAATTGTTGTATGAATTAAGAGACAACTTCGTGAAAAATACGCACACACACAAAAGAAAATATCGAACACGGTAAAAAAAAAAACATAAACGATGTAATCGATTATAATTTTTTTGTTTTCAAGCTGGGGACGATACCAGTTCTAGACACACAAAAAAAAACAAAAAATGAGGAGAAAGAAAGAGGTATCGATACGTCGCCACTTCATTCAAAGAGCATGACAAATAAAGTTACAATGGCACGGGTCTAATAGTGCGATGTTTGAAATTGGGTGTGTTTTTGATGGGTTTTAGTTTTAACTTTGCATTGAAATGTTATTTCTTGTTGTTTGTTGATATGTTTTTTTTTAACAAGAAGTAATTCAGAAATGAGCTGTAAGAGCCCCAACGGGCACATCACGTCGTATTGGCGGGGGGGGGGGGGGGGGCGTGAAAACCACGTTTTTTTCCCGTCGATACACGTGAAGTTTCAAAACAGACAAATGTAATGCTTATATTGCTTAGCCTTATACGTTTTACAGACGTTCATTCTAGATAGACGATTATTACGTCCACCACGTCCGTGGCCCGAGTCTAGTCTTGCATTTCTATTAGTGTATTAAATGATGTTAAGTTACTGGTTTTCCTGGTTTGTTCAGGCAACCCATTCCATATGCCCGGATGCCACTCGGGAAGAAATCGTACTTATATGCATTTGTTCTCACTTAAGATAAGATAAGAATGGGCATTTCTTATAGCGCTTCTAAACAAGGGATAAAGAACGTGTTTTTGTCCTTTGTTTTTTTTTTTTCATTGTGACAGATTGTCTTTGTGTTGTATTTCTAAATTAGACTTTAATGCCTTATGTATTATTACTACTTTACTCTTTGCCCTTCTGTCCTCTAGTGTTTCTAGGTTTAGGTATTTAACTATTGGTGTTACTCGTGACAGCTGTGAATATTCGCTAGTAATGAACCTTGCAGCTCTTTTCTGAATTTGTTCTATTTTTTTTTTAATGTTTTCTTTAGTTGATGGCTTCCAGTCAGAAGATGCATATTTTATAAAAGGAATAGTATTTATTCCACGATGTGTCCTTTTTTTTCACGCGTTGTATTGTAACTACTACGGAATATACCCGGGTCAAAATGTATATAGTCAAGTGAGGCAGAAAGGTATGCATCTTTTATATGTTCGTTTTCAGAAATCAAAGAATGACAAAATTATCGCTGCCACCAACCAAAAATAATTGCTTTTTTATTCTAGCAGACATTTTAAATTTATATAGATCAGTAACGTGTTCATCCACGCCTTTTCATAGTTGGAGGAAGGGGGCGAGGGGGAAAAAGACGAGGGTTTATGAGAATTAAAAAAAAATTGTAAGAATTATTTATCATATATAAGACATAACACTTATAACGGACCTTTGAAGCGATCCCCCCTTCCCCATGACATGTAACGCTCCGCTAAGCAGGTGATAAAGTGTATTCTCTTGTATACAGACGCAGATTATTAAAAAAAAAAGAAAAACCTCAATTCACAATGGCGTCAATGGAATTCAAATAGACTCTTAGAGTCATTCACATGGGGGCCCAGTCTATAGTGTAATCTTATCAAACACACGGATCGATAATCTTATAAAGAAGTAACTTTTTTTAAATAAGAAACAAAGATATCAATTGTTTTGTTTATTTGTGGGACGATTATGTTATAGCTATATGGTTTTTATTTTTATATAATGTCCTTTTGAGTATTTTAGGACAGTAGGAGTTAATTATGGCAGGTGGTTATGGTTAATTACATGTATTGATTAAGTGTGTTTGGAATTTAGACACAGATTTGGTTTAAGGTTCTAGTGAAGAAATAGGCGTGTGTAGCAAAGATATATGATGTTGCATTATTAGCACTATGATAATAGACAATGTGTTAATCATAGGATCATTTAGTCTTGAGATAAGGCTAACTTAAACATAGATAGCTAGATAGCTAGATAGATAAGTAGATGTATGGATTGAACGGTCGATAGATACATAGATGGATAGACATATAGACGGACTGATAGATTTATCAATGACATAGATGAATAACGGCTAGATGATAAATAGATAGATATTGAGATTGATACATAATTTGATCAATATCTTATCTATCTTATCTATCTTATCTATCTTATCTATCTTATCTATCTTATCTATCTTATCTATCTTATCTATCTTATCTATCTTATCTATCTTATCTATCTTATCTATCTTATCTATCTTATCTATCTTATCTATCTTATCTATCTTATCTATCTTATCTATCTTATCTATCTTATCTATCTTATCTATCTTATCTATCTTATCTTATCTATCTTATCTATCTTATCTATCTTATCTATCTTATCTATCTTATCTATCTTATCTATCTTATCTATCTTATCTATCTTATCTATCTTATCTATCTTATCTATCTTATCTATCTTATCTATCTTATCTATCTTATCTATCTTATCTTATCTATCTTATCTATCTTATCTATCTTATCTATCTTATCTATCTTATCTATCTTATCTATCTTATCTATCGTATCTATCGTATCTATCTTATCTATCTTATCTATCTTATCTATCTTATCTATCTTATCTATCTTATCTATCTTATCTATCTTATCTATCTTATCTATCTTATCTATCTTATCTATCTTATCTATCTATCTTATCTATCTATCTTATCTATCTATCTTATCTATCTATCTTATCTATCTTATCTATCTTATCTATCTTATCTATCTTATCTATCTTATCTATCTTATCTATCTTATCTATCTTATCTATCTTATCTATCTTATCTATCTTATCTATCTTATCTATCTTATCTATCTTATCTATCTTATCTATCTTATCTATCTTATCTATCTTATCTATCTTATCTATCTTATCTATCTTATCTATCTTATCTATCTTATCTATCTTATCTATCTTATCCATCTTATCCATCTTATCCATCTTATCCATCTTATCCATCTTATCCATCTTATCCATCTTATCCATCTTATCCATCTTATCCATCTTATCCATCTTATCCATCTTATCCATCTTATCCATCTTATCCATCTTATCCATCTTATCCATCTTATCCATCTTATCCATCTTATCCATCTTATCCATCTTATCTATCTTATCTATCTTATCTATCTTATCTATCTTATCTATCTTATCTATCTTATCTATCTTATCTATCTTATCTATCTTATCTATCTTATCTATCTTATCTATCTTATCTATCTTATCTATCTTATCTATCTTATCTATCTTATCTATCTTATCTATCTTATCTATCTTATCTATCTTATCTATCTTATCTATCTTATCTATCTTATCTATCTTATCTTATCTATCTATCTTATCTATCTTATCTATCTTATCTATCTTATCTATCTTATCTATCTTATCTATCTTATCTATCTTATCTATCTTATCTATCTTATCTATCTTATCTATCTTATCTATCTTATCTATCTTATCTATCTTATCTATCTTATCTATCTTATCTATCTTATCTATCTTATCTATCTTATCTATCTTATCTATCTTATCTATCTTATCTATCTTATCTATCTTATCTATCTTATCTATCTTATCTATCTTATCTATCTTATCTATCTTATCTATCTTATCTATCTTATCTATCTTATCTATCTTATCTATCTTATCTATCTTATCTATCTTACCTATCTTACCTATCTTACCTATCTTACCTATCTTACCTATCTTACCTATCTTACCTATCTCACCTATCTCACCTATCTCACCTATCTCACCTATCTCACCTATCTCACCTATCTCACCTATCTCACCTATCTTATCTATCTTATCTATCTTATCTATCTTATCTATCTTATCTATCTTATCTATCTTATCTATCTTATCTATCTAATCTATCTAATCTATCTTATCTATCTTATCTATCTTATCTATCTTATCTATCTTTTCTATCTTATCTATCTTATCTATCTTATCTATCTTATCTATCTTATCTATCTTATCTATCTTATCTATCTTATCTATCTTATCTATCTAATTAGTCTTATCTATCTAATTAGTCTTATCTATCTAATTAGTCTTATCTATCTAATTAGTCTTAACTATCTTATCTATCTTTTCTGTCTTATCTATCTTATCTTTCTTATCTATCTTATCTTTCTTATCTATCTTAGATAGATTAGATAGAGTAAATATTATTTGTTCAGCTGATTGGTTTGCCGATGAATCTAACGACAAAATAAATGGACAACTAATCGGACAATGCAGCGTGGCCATTGAGCCCAAAGGTTTCGTGTTTATCAGAAATGAACAGTCGCCAACAACAAATGAACAAACAAAACGACATTTCAATCAATCATTCAGTCCCACGCCACCCAGAAACCCCTTGAAAGTTCATCAGCCGTGGATGTGGAGACATGTAGGTTGAGTTGTTTCCATTCTATAGACGTTGTCACAGCAAAAAAAACAACAATAACACGAAATAACCTCTCAACAACGTCGATCAGTTCTGAAAAAACGAAACACACACAAAATGCTTTCATTGTCCTATTATATGCTAAGTCGACTGTAGCGTTTTCAAAATCGCGATGAGATCGCGTGTATGTACGTGTGTGTATATGTTCGAATGTTTTTGTTTTTTTCAAACGTATTGTATGTGTGTGTTTGTATACGTGGTTTTTGGCATTGTGTTTGTGTTTGCTGCGCGAACGTTTCTCGAATATGTAGGTCACAAGTTTTTGTGTAGAGAATGAAATAGGTCTATAAGTAGGTCAAATTATCAAAAATCAGCCAATCGCAGCACTTTAATCCGAGGACCAATTATTATTTGTTGAGGTGTTGTATTTTCTGCGGACCGTGGCATAACTCAAAGTTATGCATGAAAAAAAAACATGTTATATATACTTGTAAGAATGATGATTCGCCGTTTTAAATGGGTGATTAGTTTAATGCGTCTGCCTTGATAGTTAAAAGCTACAGTATAATCTGTATCTTATCTTATCTTATACATTACAGACGCTCCTTTGAAAGAGAAGATTATTGCGTCCTACGCTCATCCGTGGTCCGAGTCTAGTCTTGCATTTTTATTAATGTTTTAAATGATGTTAAATTACTGGTTTTCCTGGTTAGTTCAGGCAACCCACTCCATGCCCGAACGCCACTCGGGAAGAAAGAGTATTTATATGCATTTGTTCTCGCACTTTCAGACCTATTTGATAAATAGGTTCGGTTCACATGTTTTATGTGGCTACGGAATACAAGGAGATGTGTGGCCAGCACAATGCCCAGCCGACTTGTTTACCCCCCAACGACTGTCGGGTATCCATTAGAGCTGGGGTTGGGTAGACTCTGAGACACCCGAGAAAAGAATCATAGTCTTAACAAGGATTCGAACCCAGGGCGTTTGGTATAGTAATAGACCATCTCTGGTACGGTTACGCTAGGCCAGATATCTAAGCACATTATTGGCCCAATGTTGGTTTAATACTTCAATGCAATCCCTGTTAAGAAAAAAAAGGGTTCCATCTAAAAAGGCTACATAAGAAGAAAAGGGGTTACCAAGGGTTAAATTTTAAAGATATCTTGTCAGGCCTCATTTATCCACACCATTACTGTGGAACTATGGAGCTTGATGGCCGAGCCGGCAGCGCGTTCGGCTGGCGTGCAGAAAGGTATCGACTTCAATCCTGGTAATCCTGCATATCCCCATTAAAGTTACGCTGCGTTTACCCGTTTCTGTGGCCACGGCATACTAGGTGATTGCACGCACAATCCTGGTATAGTCATAGATATATCATCCCGAGTCTGGAAGAATGTCCCAGAGACTACCCAGCTCTGATGGCTACACAACCCTTTAGTACGACGTGGTTTCGGTGAAACTGGTGAACGCTGCTTTACCGAAGCCCACCGATGGATCAATTTTTGTTCCCCAATGGAATACTTACTTTACTACTGTGTGACTAGGGCCCTTTGATCTTCCAATGAGACTATTCCGTTACATTCCAATTACTGGGCCAGTGTGTAACCCGACAACGGAATGTAATTAAAATAGTAGATATTGTACCTTAGTCATTTTTACCGTTGCCACTTACACTGCAGTATGAGCTTTGCCATTTTTACCAAGACATTTTTTAAAACTGTTTTTAACATTGCCTTTTTTTAACAGTGACTTGTGACTAGATGTCACGGATTGGAACGTAAAACGTGATTATTCGAGAAAGTAAGAAACGGTCTTCGTTTAACACAAAAGTGAAGATTGTCGGTCAATAAGAACTTAAAATACCAAAGGATAGCGTGTCTAGAACAATGGGTATCACGAAAATAAGAATGTCTCATGGTCATTACGGATTTTCCTCGTTTTTTCACGCAACCCATTCCATGCCCAGATGCCACACAAGAAGAAAGAGTAAAAAAAAAAAAGGAAAGTACCTGTCGGACCCAATTGATCATAGGGGCGGTGAAGCAGCGTTCACCAGTTTTTTGTGGGGCAAAGGCATACTAGGAGATTGTGTGGCCAGCACAATGCCCAGCCGCCTTTACTTTACCCCGCAACTAAAGTCAGGTACCCATCAGAGCTGGGTAGACTCAGGGACATCTTCCAGACCAGGTAACAAATCCTAGCCTTCGCCAGGATTTGAACCCATGGCCTTCGGTACGCGCTGCCGCACGGCCACCGTCATTATGTCATTAGGGTCAATGTTATCCAGGGGCCAGAAAGTCATAAATATTAACAAGGAACAATATTTATTTGCCACAGAGTACACAGGTACAATAATTAAAAGGCATCGACAAACATAAAAAAATTATAGCATTAGTGAATAATAAATAAACAACACTCTACTGAACTTGGAAATAAATAACACAAATAGGAAGTGTTTTCTTTTACCGGGAAATCCACAGAACAGACAGGAACTGTCTCCGACATCTTGTCTGTGACGACATAATTTCGAGACCAAGTCCTCAACACAAATGTTTTAAAATTTACTTAGCAATCAATAAACAATCAACGGACCAGGAACATATTTTTATATTATAGATTTTAAAAAATAATATTTACATTTTCAATCACAACAAAAAAAAAGAAAACGCCTAGTCTTCAAGGTCTTACAGTAAATTACATACAACCCACCTTCTGGCTTCCCCTCTCTCTCTCTCCACACACACAGACTCGCACACTTCAGCGCCAAGCTAGACTCGATTCATCCAGTCAAGGAGCAGATCACTCGTGTGGAACGAACTCATATAAGTTTATTAATAAATCATCGCGAGTTGTCGTTCTTCCCCTAGTCCATTCTACGCAGTTGAGGAAATAAAAATAAAAAAAATGAAACAGGTTTCAAATTCAATAGAGCCGACGACTTCTTTTATGCGCACATTTCAAATGAAATGTTTCCGTTGGGGCTTGATAGTACTAGATTCTAGATCACGACATCTGTGCTGGGAACATTCTTGGATCAAACAGACTTCTACAAGAATTGGAACTACTGAGTTAACGATAAGCCGAGCATAGATATTTAAAAAAAATTGAGCCCTCAATTAAGGCACTCAAAAACTTTGGAGAAATAATAAACTCCCAAATGAGTTACGATTGATTGTCTACGAAACTGTTGAACTTAAAAGATCTTCTTAAAAGCTGAACATGGACACTAACAAAGGAGAGGAGTTTGTTAATAGGACAAACAAAAAGGCATTCTAGAATTAACGAATGTGTGTTTAATGGTGCAATGGCACCAGAAACTGGTGAACGCTGCTTCACCGGCCCTATATGAATCAATGTGGTCCGACAAGATGCTACACAATTTTTTTGTTACTGTGTCTCTTTTAAAAGACATTCTATTCGTCTTGGAAAATTGAGAGTTATAATGGCTGCCGGCACTAAAATAGTTTTAAGACAGTTAACCTCATAGGAGATTTACTTCATCACACTATGTTGAGTGAAGAGCCACGGGCGGCAGTGCGTTCGACTGGCGATCTGATGGTTTTATGGTCGAATCCAGGTGCAGGCTAGAGACTTGAGAGTAGCCCTGAGTCTAGCCAGCTCTGATGGGTACCTGACATTAGTAAAGTAAAGTAAAGGCGGCTGGGTATAGTGCTGGCCACACAATCACATAGTATGCCGCGGCCACAGAAACTGGTGAACGCTGCTTCACCAGCCCTATGATCAGTTTGGTACCGAAGGGTACTTTACTTTTGCTTACACAATGTTGAGTGAGTGAGTGAGTGAGTTAGTGAATGAGTGAGTGAGTGAGTGCGTGTTATCGGGTGAATGATTATTGGTTGATTGGTTGATTAGCTGATTGACCGATTTATTCATTCCTTTATTCGTTGATTTATTTACTCTTTCATTGTTTCATTCCATCTCTCCTTCGTTGATTGGTTGATTGATTCGTCGATTCATTCATTTAGTGACTTACTAATTGACTGATTGATACAAATGATTCATTCATTAATTAACGCCTTTATTGAAGGATTTATTCACTTATTCATTAAGTGAGTGATTGATCCGTCGTTGATTGATAGATTGACTGATCCATTAATCGAGAGCATAAAGTCGGCTATAGAGATATGCATATCACTGAAACAGCAAAAAAAAAAACAATCAGTCGTCCAAAACATGAACACACAAAAGAAACGAGTACACCCAGCATTGCCAAGCAATTGGCGGAATAAGTACCTGTTCATAACCGTAACCATAATCCTAACCAACTAGTGCAACCAAACATGCTAATGGGCGCGGCTCCATAAAAATATCACTGGCACAGAACCTCAAATACCCCCCCCCTTCTCCTCTCCACGCCCCTTTCCCTTCCAAATTGAGACGACCTATTCATGACCCTATTCACAATATGAACTTAGTGTGGGCTGGATTTATTTCAACTAGAGCATAGGTTCTCAACGGGGGCGATATCGCCCCCCAGGGGGCGATGAGAAGCTTTAGGGGGGCGATAACATTCCCGGGGGCGATTGGGGGGCGATGAAGGGCAAGTGGGCGGTACATACGTACCTGCTATAATTTCAACAACTCGGCTATTTGAATCGATTAGTTTTTGGATGAAATATGATGTAAACGCAAGTGCTACTAAATATCTGATATCCCCCAACAGTAGGCACACATATTATTGAACAAAAAAGAATCGCAATCACTTTTCGATGAAGTAGAGGGTCAGTATTTGGCAAATATGTTATGCGGCCGTCTCGTCTTATGGTTGGTTCACCGGACTGTCGCCTTAACATCGGTTACTATTACTAATTTTACTCGTTTTACCAAGATGTCCTTTAACGCGTTTGAATCCTATTTAAGGAAGTATCCACAATTGCTGAGCGGTATAGATACGTAGTAATTATACAAACTGGGTAGCTATTGAAGTGTTTAAAAATATTCATATAATTTTTTTAGTCATATAATATTTATACAATTTTCAAACAATTTTTACAGTTCTATCATATCATTTCAAAGTTATAAATGCAAGCCATTCAGTTTTTTATAAAAGAAAATATTGAAAAATATTGAAATATTGAAATATTACCTCAAATGAAAAGGGTTAATTATCTCACTTTAATTAACAAATGTTTCCGCTAAAATTAAGTTGGGGGGCGGTGAGCGGAAAAAAAATTTAAAAGGGGGCGGTGAGCCGAAAAAGGTTGAGAACCTATGAACTAGAGCAAGACATAGCGGTGGAAGAAGGGAAGAGGTTGGGAGAAAGGGGAGATAATGGGAGAGACAGGGAGGAACAGGAGGAAATAAGAGGACGGGAAGGGGGGGGGGGGGCTTTGTGTCAATTATTGTCACCGGGGCCTTAACTACCCGTACACACCCCGTTCTGTCTATGACTTCAATACACAGAGAATCCTATTATACATGTTTTAGTTATATATATACATAATAATATACAAAATAACTTAATTTAGTGGCAGAGTTTTGGGGAAGGCATGAGTGATCTACGAGTTGATGCGCAGTGAGCTGCCCTCGGATCACTTGACCTCGTCGCTCGGCTCGCTGCATGTGGTAACATTATATAGGCCTCGTGAATGACGTTGCTTAAAAGAAAGACACGCAAGTAAGGGACGGTAGGTGGGTTGGTGGGTGGGTGGATCCGACTACAGTTTAGATGTTGGTGGCAACTGGGGCGTGGAATGAGGTGGGGGAGGGGCGTCGACAAGGGTGGATAAATATATGTCTATATATATATATATATATATATATATATATATATATATATATATATATATATATATATATATATATATTGTTACGAGTAGATTTATTTCCATATTATATTGGTTCTGTTATTATTAACTAAAGTTAAAATGAAATAATCTTAAACCCGAAATGTTTCCGTGTTAGGAATAAAACATGCATATGTCTAGACACTACGTCATAGCGATAAAATACGTCATATGCACGAGGGTGGAATACCGTTTAGGTTAGTTCTAGTTTGGGCGCTAATGTGTGAGGACTGTTTTTGACCACTTTCTTAAAGATAGGATTACAGCTTAATTCATTATAGAAGAATCTCAACTGATTAAGTTTTATTATATAATACTGGTACATGTATTCTGTGGTATTGTTATATTTTATCATCTCAACTTGTTGGAATAAAATTGTGTTCAATTTCAAACAGGATTGTGGATTTCCTATATATTAAGGTACAGTTTATCTAAATCACTTTGTACACAAAAGATTCATATCGCCACGAGTCAAATAAACATCAAATCTAATTCAATAACATCAATATAAATTCTTATACAACCTTGTGAGATCCAAGATGGATATGAATCAAAATAATATATAATAATACATTACTAAAAATATCATCTAACGTCAGTAGCTGATTTCGCACGTGACAAAAGATTGGGGGCTCAAGTCCTGGATCTAAAGTTTGTATGTATAAGAATTGAGAATATAGCCTACAACTGTTTTAGTGAAAACGATTTACAACAAATATTTATTCAAATTCTGTCTACGTGGGAGGCACTGTCTGTGTTCGGACATACTGTTTTCAGCTTTGTACACAATCATCTTAAAATTTATCTTCTACAAATATTAAGTGGTGTAAAAATATTTCAAAGGACTTTATGAAAGGTAAAGTTGAAATTTTTTATCTTCTATTTACGTCATTAATATAAAACATGGCGGAAGCTAATCTTACGTTGGAGCAATTGAATATTTTTGCTATCACGTCAGAACAGTTAACTAGCATGTCACTAACCCAGTTAAAAGAGATGGCAAACTCTCTGGGAATAGACATTACTGAAGTTACGCCAGTTAGGAGTAAATTGATTCAAGATATTAAGGACTGTTTGAAAAGACATGGTAGAATGCTTGAAGAAAATACTATGAATAATGAAGAATCAGTGGTTCTCAATGTATCAGAAACCCTGAAAACAGACATAAATAACCATGATATTAAAATGAATGTGAATGAACTAAGTGCGGACATGAAATTCCAGTTAGAAATGAAGAAGTTAGAAATTCAAGTACAGTTAGAGGGTAAAAGAATAGAAGCAGAGAAAGAGAAGGAATTGGAAAAAGAAAGAATCGCTAGTAATGAAAGGATTGAATTGGCAAAGTCTCGTTCGTCAACTCATACGATTCAGGAAACAAATAATGTGGAACTATATAAGTTTAAAAAGCATGTCCCAAGCATGGAGAACATAGAGATTGATGAGTTCTTTATGGTCTTCGAAAGAAACTCGATCGATTATAAATTTCCTGAAGATAAGAAAGCAGTACTTTTACGTTCAGCTCTAACAAAAGGCAAGGCTTTAGATGTTGTATTGAATCTGACTCCAGAAGAATGCAATGATTATGAACTAATAAAGAGCAGAGTACTATTGAGTTATGTTCTAACTCCAGAAAAGTATCGAAAGTTATATCGTGAGTACAAGAAGGAACCAGAAGTTTCACATGTTGATTTCCTGAGATTAGAGAAAAAGTATTTTGATCGATGGTTACGTTCTAAGAATGTGAATAAAGATTATGAGAAACTATATAATCTCATACTGATGGAGGATTTTACTGAGAAGATTCGCACTGATATAAAAGTTCATTTGGCTGATCGTGGTATTGAAATAGCAGAACAAGCAGCAGTAAAAGCCGATGAATACGTCATTATTCACCCGCATAGCCATTATGTTCAAAATGACAGAACAAGTTTGAGGACTCAAAACAGTAATACAGAGAGGAAGTTAAGATCGACAGAGGATAAAAGTAAACAAAAAGCCGATAAACAAGAGAATTCAAGTTTTGTACAAAAGAGAATTACCTGTACATTCTGTAAGAAAGATGGACATATAAAAGAGAATTGTTGGAGTCTACATAAAGAGAAAAGACCCATTAAAAACAAGAACAACGTGGTTTTATCACACATCGCCGTACAAACTGAAACTCACATAAATAAAACTGCCCACAAAAGAATTAAAGCTGAAAGAAAGACATCTGATGTTTGTCATGAGGAGATGGCGAAAAACGCATGTCCAAGTTGCTCAAAGTCGGAAAAAGTCTTTGAAATGAAGACCGAGGCTATTGACCATTCTAGTTTCAACTCCAAAGGGAGTGTGACAGATGAACAATCAGTAAATAAAACGTTTACTTATGGAGGCAGTAGTGTAGCAAGAAACTCAGTAGGCAGAGAACTACCCGAGTGCATGCTATCGGATGTTAGCGAGGGCTATGTGTCACCTATAGATAATCAAGCTAGAGAACGGAAGATTAAAATTCTACGTGACTCCGGTGCTGATATATCTCTACTGTTGAAGAATACTGTACCAACGTCGAAATTGACTCATACAGGCCAGTATGCCTTAATCAGTACTATGGCTGGAACACTTACGGCACCGTTACATCGTATACAGTTGAAGTGTAATTACTTCACTGGATCTGTTATTGTTGGGATAGTGAAGAAATTTCCCTACAGAGGCATTTCATTACTTTTAGGAAGTGACATTGCCAAGAATCAGGTACATCCTGTACTTAAAGAAACTAAAGACTCTGTTCAGTGTAGGAATACTGAAAATTCAGTATGTGTTATCACCAGAGCTATGGAGAAACAGCAGATGACTAATGAATCGACAAAGAAACCAGAACCAACACCAGAGATTGACTTACAAGCAACCTTCATGGCGGATGTTCTAGGTGGTCACTCAAGTCATACTGATCAAAATAATTTGTCGCCTAGACAACTACTCATTCTTGCTCAAGGCAAAGATCCAGAGATTGGGAAGCTAAAAGAGGAAGCAAAGAATGAAGGAGAGTTAGAAACAATGGCCGCAGGTTATTACCTGAGGGACGAGTTGTTGATGAGGAAATGGAGAGGGAAAGAAAACGACGATGAAACATGCAGCGAAGTACATCAAATCGTGGTACCCAATGTTTACCGCAAGGACATACTACATATGGCCCATGATTCACCGTATGCTGGTCACCTAGGGATACAGAAAACCTTCGACAGGATTCTTCCATATTTCTTCTGGCCTGGCCTACGTCGTGACGTCACATCGTTTTGCAGATCATGTCATGTCTGCCAGATGGTTGGCAAGCCGAATCAGACCATTCCGGTAGCTCCTCTACGACCCATACCAGCATTCTCAGAACCCTTCAGTCACATCATTATAGACTGCGTCGGTCCGTTGCCTAAAACTAAGGCTGGCCACCAGTATCTGTTCACTATAATGTGTTCGGCAACGAGATTCCCAGAGGCTATTCCTCTACGTAGCATCAATGCCGACAAAATCTCTGATGCACTTATCGGATTCTTCACCCGATATGGTCTTCCGAAAACCGTGCAGTCAGATCAAGGTTCAAATTTCACATCGAAGTTATTTCGCCAAGTCTTAGAACGGCTGGGTATTCGTCATGCAGTATCGAGTGCATATCATCCACAGAGTCAAGGCGCACTGGAACGATACCACCAAACATTGAAGAATATGCTCCGTACTTTCTGTTTCGAGCATAACGACGACTGGGATCGTGGTATTCCCTTCGCACTCTTCGCAACCAGAGAGGCTGTACAAGAATCTCTTGGTTTCAGTCCCTTTGAACTGGTATTCGGACACACAGTTCGTGGACCACTAAAGCTGTTACAAGAGACATGGTTGTTATCCACTGAAGACACTGGTCTACTGACATACGTGGAAAATTTTAAAAATAGACTGTATAATGCATTAAAAGTTGTCAGATCTAATCTTTTGCAGGCACAAGACAAGATGAAGGTCTATTATGACGTCAACGCAAGAACCCGTATCTTCCAACCTGGTGATAAAGTTCTCATGCTGACGCCACTGTCTGGTCAACCCCTGAGTGCCAAGTTTACAGGACCCTATGAGGTTATGGCTAAGCTTAGTGAGGTTAACTATCTTGTAAAGACCCCTGATAGACGGAAATCGCAACGAGTGTGCCATATCAATATGTTGAAACCATACATTACCAGAGAAGAACAAAATGTTGTTGCCTCGGTAAACACTGTTATTAAAGTCGGGAATAATTCACCCGAAATTGAGCGTGAAGTGGCAGAAAGCAAACTGCAAATACAAAGGCTCTGAAAAACCTAAATGAAAAATTGGCACATTTACCTGATTGCGAACAATCCGCTATCAAAGGTCTAATTAATGAAAATATCCATTTATTTGGAGATGTACCTAGTAGAACTAGTGTGGTTAAGCATGATGTTATTTTAAATGAAAATACTAAAGCTATTAAACAACATCCATACAGGTCAAATCCTATCCAGTTAGAATGCATCCGTAAAGAGGTTCGCTACATGCTTGACAATGACATCATTACACCTAGTAGTAGTGACTGGTCTTCCCCTTGCGTATTGGTACCTAAAGCCGATGGATCCATGAGGTTTTGTGTGGACTACCGTAAGGTAAACAAAGTGACAAAAACTGATTCCTATCCAATACTAAGAATCGACGATCTAATAGATCAAGTGAGTAATGCTAAGTTTGTGACGAAAATTGACCTATTGACGGCGTATTTTCAGATTCCACTGACGGAGAGGGCTCAGGAGATATCATCGTTTGTAACCCCTGACGGACTGTACAAATTTAAGGTCATGCCCTTTGGTATGGTTAATGCACCCTCTACTTTTCAACGGTTAATAAATACCATTACTCAGGACATTCCTAAATGTCACGCATACCTCGATGATATTGTTGTTTTTAGTGACGATTTTAAATCTCATTTAGATCAACTACATTTGTTATTTACGAAATTGACTCATGCTAATCTCACCATAAACTTGACTAAGAGTCAGTTCTGCCATGCAACCATCGAGTATCTAGGTCACATAGTGGGAAATGGTTTGGTAAAACCATTAAATGCAAAGGTTAAGGCTATTCGTGAGTTCCCTGTTCCTGAAACCTGTAAACAACTCCGTAGTTTTCTCGGGATGGCGGGGTACTACCGTCGGTTCTGTCAAAATTTCTCAACCATTGCATGTCCATTAACAAATCTATTAAAGAAGAATTGCACTTTCAAATGGTCTAATGAATGCCACCAGGCCTTTGATAAATTAAAAGATGTTCTTTCTGAGGCACCTGTATTAGTAACACCCAATTACAGTAAACCCTTTAAAATTACCGTTGACGCGTGTGATACAGGGATGGGAGCGGTCATTTCCCAAAAGGGTGATGATTCACTGGAACACCCGATTAGTTTTTACTCTCAAAAATTTGATAAGCATCAAAGAAACTATAGTGTGATAGAAAAGGAACTTTTAGGATTAATCCTGGCATTGAAACATTTTGATTTTTATATCAATGGTTCTCCATATCCAATTGATATTTTAACTGATCATAACCCTTTAGTTTTCCTTTCCAGGGTTAAACAGAACCAAAGAATTATTCGCTGGAGCTTATTCCTCCAAGCATATAATTTAAATGTGTTATATTTACCAGGTAAACAAAATGTGGTCGCTGACACGTTGTCGCGCATGTAACTGGTAAACCAGAAGATGAAAGTCAGTTTCTCATTAAATGTTTTCTTTTATGTCATTCATTGTATTGATTAACATTTATATTATTGTAAATATGACAATAAATAAACTATGTTTTGAAATATTGCAATATGAGACATTACAGAACAAAACTTCAAATTCTACTAGAAACAATCATACGTTGTAAGGTAAAAGGTAACTATTGCATACAGCAATTGCACACACACCGGTATTTAACTTGAATACATCCACACTTGTGTTTGTTCAATTGATTATTGATGTGTTTTGAAAATTGTTTGTTTCTATGTCGTCATGTTATAATTTGGATGTCTTATTTTATGCTATGTAAAAGCTAAATCAGCTGAGATTATAACATTTTTTTTAAATATTCTTGATGTCATAATTGAGACATCATAATAATCATATAATAACTGAAAATCATTAGTTAATGATACAGTGATCGGTTATAAATAAATTAAATTTTCTAAAGAATTATCTATCAATTATTAATCGGTTCCACTTATTTGGGTAATTCATATCAATTCTGTGGGAATTGGTTATTGGTGGTAATAGTTTTATGGTCAACGTTGTACACACAATAATCATAATTGTAAATATTAATTGATAAATAAATGTTTAATTAATAATCATTGATAGAATAATGTGATAAGGGATTCCATAATAGCGACTTTGTTATTAAGGAATATGTAATATATGGTTCATTTTAATCTTAAAAAGATTGTCCAATAGTCAATTAAATCTTACGAATAGTTTGGGAATTCGGTTCATTTTATGGGTACTCTACAAAGAATTCCATACTTAACGCTGTCTGTAATTCCTTTGTGTCTTAAGGGGGGGCGAGTGTTACGAGTAGATTTATTTCCATATTATATTGGTTCTGTTATTATTAACTAAAGTTAAAATGAAATAATCTTAAACCCGAAATGTTTCCGTGTTAGGAATAAAACATGCATATGTCTAGACACTACGTCATAGCGATAAAATACGTCATATGCACGAGGGTGGAATACCGTTTAGGTTAGTTCTAGTTTGGGCGCTAATGTGTGAGGACTGTTTTTGACCACTTTCTTAAAGATAGGATTACAGCTTAATTCATTATAGAAGAATCTCAACTGATTAAGTTTTATTATATAATACTGGTACATGTATTCTGTGGTATTGTTATATTTTATCATCTCAACTTGTTGGAATAAAATTGTGTTCAATTTCAAACAGGATTGTGGATTTCCTATATATTAAGGTACAGTTTATCTAAATCACTTTGTACACAAAAGATTCATATCGCCACGAGTCAAATAAACATCAAATCTAATTCAATAACATCAATATAAATTCTTATACAACCTTGTGAGATCCAAGATGGATATGAATCAAAATAATATATAATAATACATTACTAAAAATATCATCTAACGTCAGTAGCTGATTTCGCACGTGACAATATATATAGTAGACTGTGTGTGTGTATTCCGATCTCCATTTGTACATTTTAAAACACGTGACCTTATTGTCTCATATTTTTCGTTTGCGATCTCGCTTCTAGCATGTGTTCCCCCTAGCTGAGTTGTTAGCGTATCCGACTGCCATGCGGGCGACCTGGATTCGATTCCCGCTGATAACCTTTTTTTCTTTATCTACCTTATTTATTTCTATTAATATTACTTTTTTTTTAGATTGTAAAGAATTTCAGGACTTTAAGCTTTCATAAAATGTTTTCAGTAAGAAAAATCTAATAATTATATTTTGGACGCATGCGTGAGATGGGTGTTCTCATCCACAGGGATAGGCCTAACTTTTCGTTGAACAAAAAGATATGCATATTTTTTACCCGATTACAATAATTAATTTAAATACATTTCTTAAATGTTTTAAGTAAATAATACTTATATTTAACGCGGGGAATTTAGCTTGTTGTATATAAAGCTATACACTACAAAACCTCAAGCAGCCCACAATGGAAATAATATCTTATAAACGAGTGTGCTATAAAACATTCCAGTCCACACAAAGTTGAAAGATGTCTAAAATATTTTTACAAAGACTTTTTTTCGAATGGCAAGATGTGAACAGTG
>OX421509.1:13651278-13668778 GCA_949126835.1 Anisus vortex
GAGCAAATAAACCTGGAAATGCGCGTAGACGACTAAATAATAGACCAGTGGTAGAGATCATTAAACCGTGGGTGCAAACTAAATCTAAGAACTATTTTGAAATGGTAGAAAAGCAAAACAAAAACAGCATAAATCTGAAACTAGACGAATTACTAGAAAGAAGTGACCTTTTGTAACTCCCCTGCAAACAAAAAACAAGAAATAAATAACATAGTAGAGGAAATAAATAAAATATTAATAAATTCTGCAAATGAAATATTTGGCACAAATCGATACCCTAATGATAAAAATAACCTAAGAAAAAATAAACCCTGGTTTACACTTATATGTAGACAAAAACGAAGATTATACCTTAAAGCAAGAAGAATGAATAGTACCCTTAAAACCAAAGGCTCACTTGAAAGTTTAAAAAACACACAGTAAAAACTACAAGCGTGAAATGAACACCGCTATAAATAAATATGAAAACAAAATGAGAAATAAAATAAAAAATCTGAAAGGAAAGAATCCAAAAGAGTACTGGCGTATCCTAAAGGACAAAAACAGAAAAGAAGATTATAATGACATTAGTATTGACGAATTGTTCCATTTTTTCAAATCCCAATACGAAACGACAGACAACTGTTGCATGAACCCAATAAAAACCAATTTAACCGCACCTAACTTAGATACGACAAGACTTAATGGTGAAATAACATATAATGAAGTGTTATCAGCCATCAATAAAAACAAGTAATAATAAAAGCTGCGGACACGATAAAATTTATAATGAATATATAAAATGCACAAAGGTTATAATGATACCCACATACGTAAAATTATTCAATGTTATCCTAAAAGATGGAATTTTCCCCGAAAGCTGGTCACTAGGGATGATATGTCCTATAAAAATAAAGGCAGCAAGGCAAAGCCCGAAAACTTTAGACCAATTACCTTATTATCATGCTTAGGTAAACTATTCTCATCCATTCTTAATGTACGAATGGAGATGTTCCTTGAAGAGCACAACTTATTAAACGAGAATCAAATGGGTTTTAGAGAAGGTTATTCCACAACGGAAGCATCATTTATACTATATGCGCTGAGCTTTTTAATAAAAATAAAGGTGGACAAACTGTTCTGTGCATTCATTGATCTAAAAAGAGCTTTCCCGTCTATTAAAAGAAAATTACTCTGGGCGAAAATGTTAGATATAGGCATAGATGGAATTTTCCTTAAATGTATACAGGGGTTATATAGAGATATTAAATCGACAGTAAAAATTAAATACAAACCTGTCACCGTTATTTAACTGCGAAGCAGGACTAAGAGAGGGAGAACATCTGAGCCCTCTATTATTTTCTATGTTTATTAATGACTTAGATTCTTATTTAGAACTAAAAGGTGCAAGTAGCTTAACTATCAGCAACGATAACAACGCAGATCTACTAAAAATATTCACATTATTATATGCTGACGACACAACAATCCTAGCTAAAACCGCAAAAGAATTACAGAAAAACTTAAACATTTACAGTAACTATTGCAAGGAGAACCACTTAAACATAAATGAAGATAAGACAAAAATAATGATATTCGGTAGAAAGGGGAGGGTAGGAAATCAGAAATTTGTACTAAATAATAATATAATAGAAATAGTTTCTAAATTTAAATACCTGGGAATAATCTTCTCAGCTAACGGTTCTTTCTCAGAACACAGGAAATATTGTAAGATGAAAGGTACTAATGCTATGTTCAATCTTCTCAGAAAATGCCATACACTAAGCTTGCCCATAGATAGTCAAATTGATCTATTTGATCAAACAGTACTACCTATACTAACCTACGGTTGCGAACTATGGGGTATGGAAAATTGTGACATTTTAGAAAATGTTAGACTAAGATATTTTAAGATGATTTTAAAATTGAACACAAAAACACCAAATTATGTAGTCCTAGGCGAAACAGGCAAACTCTATATAAGATCATTTATTAAAAAAAGAATGTTACACTTCTGGATCAAAATAGCGACCGGCAAAGAAAGCAGGATTTCTAAAATAATTTATAACATTTTACTTAAAGAGCACCTGGTTGAAAAATGCAAATGGTCCGCCAATATAAAGTTACAATTGGAACAACTAGGATTAGGATATATTTGGTTAGAACAAGATATAATAGACACTAAACTTTCAAAATCAATAATTAACTTACGTATAAATGATCAAAGTAAACAAGAACTTTATGAGAGTATGCAAATAAGCAATAAAGGTAAATTATATAGCGCTCTAAAATATAAATCTGACTGGGAAAATAGTCCACCCTTTTTAAATAAATTACATCTGAAAGAAGCTATCTATATACTAAAAATACGAACAAGTAACAATAATTTCCCTGTTGAACTGGGTCGCCACTCCAGAATAGATTATAATTTAAGATTATGTCCCTTTTGCTTAAAAGATATAGGAGATGGATATCACTATTTACTCCAATGTGTGCACTTCAATGCCCAACGAAAAATGTATCTAAAAAAATATTACTATAACAGACCTAATGTAGAAAAAATGTCGGAACTGCTTAATTCTAGCTCTCTAAAAGAACTTAAAAAACTAAGCATATTTTCAAAAATATTAGTATCTGCTTTTAAAAAATGAGAAAAAGGTTAGAAATGTTTAAGTATTTTAACTTGTTGGTTTGTCAATATGATATTGAGAGATAGTCGTAGAAGAAATGTAATATACTAAGCCGCAAGAAAAATTGTGAATGATTTCTTAAATGTTTGTTCTCACTATGTTAATGCCGTGCAGGTCTAATGAAAGTGATTTACCTGTATGTCTATGTTAGTAAATTAAGTTGTAGTTTTTTTGTTTTTTTTCTTTGTTAGTTTTTTCCCCCCAAAAATTGTGTTATAAACTAAATTATCCCCCCTGAATTTTCTTTTAGGATACCTTTAATTAATAAATTTTTTATTACTTTCATTTTATTACTAATATTGGTTTTACTATTATTGTTCAATTTATTATTCACAAATGCTATAATTTTCTTATGTTTTTGACTATGCCTTTATTGTACCTATGTACTATGTGGCAAATAAAATATTGTTCATTGTGTTCATATTGTTCATTGTCCCTTACTTGCGTGTCTTTCTTTTAAGCAACGTCATTCACGAGGCCTATATAATGTTACCACATGCAGCGAGCCGAGCGACGAGGTCAAGTGATCCGAGGGCAGCTCACTGCGCATCAACTCGTAGATCACTCATGCCTTCCCCAAAACTCTGCCACTAAATTAAGTTATTTTGTATATTATTATGTATATATATATAACTAAAACATGTATAATAGGATTCTCTGTGTATTGAAGTCATAGACAGAACGGGGTGTGTACGGGTAGTTAAGGCCCCGGTGACAATAATTGACACAAAGCCCCCCCCCCCCCTTCCCGTCCTCTTATTTCCTCCTGTTCCTCCCTCTCTCTCCCATTATATCCCCCTTCTCCCAATCTCTTCCCTTCTTCCACCGCAATGTCTTGCTCTAGTTAAAATAAATCCAGCCCACACTAAGTTTATATTGTGAATGGGGTCATGAATAGGTCGTCTCAATTTGGAAGGGAAAGGGGGGTGGAGAGGAGAAGGGGGGGGGGGGTATTTGAGGTTCTGTGCCAGTGATATTTTTATGGAGCCGCGCCCATTAGCATGTTTGGTTGCACTAGTTGTTTATGACTATGGTTACGGTTATGAACAGGTGCATATTCCGCCAATTGCTTGGCAATGCTGGGTGTACTCGTTTCTTTTGTGTGTTCATGTTTTGGAAGACTGATTGTGTTTTTTTTTGCTGTCTTTCAGTGATATGCATATCTCTATAGCCGACTTTATGCTCTCGATTAATGGATCAGTCAATCTATCAATCAACGACGGATCAATCACTCACTTAATGAATAAGTGATAAATCAGTCAATAAAGGCGTTAATGAATGAATGAATCATTTGTATCAATCAGTCAATTAGTAAGTCACTGAATGAATCAATCAACGAATCAATCAACCAATCAACGAAGGAGAGATGGAATGAAACAATGAAAGAGTAAATAAATCAACGAATTAAGGAATGAATAAATCGGTCAATCAGCTAATCAACCAATCAACCAATAATCATTCACCCGATAACACGCACTCACTCACTCACTCATTCACTAACTCACTCACTCACTCACTCAACATTGTGTAAGCAAAAGTAAAGTACCCTTCGGTACCAAACTGATCATAGGGCTGGTGAAGCAGCGTTCACCAGTTTCTGTGGCCGCGGCATACTATGTGATTGTGTGGCCAGCACTATACCCAGCCGCCTTTACTTTACTTTACTAATGTCAGGTACCCATCAGAGCTGGCTAGACTCAGGGCTACTCTCAAGTCTCTAGCCTGCACCTGGATTCGACCATAAAACCATCAGATCGCCAGTCGAACGCACTGCCGCCCGTGGCTCTTCACTCAACATAGTGTGATGAAGTAAATCTCCTATGAGGTTAACTGTCTTAAAACTATTTTAGTGCCGGCAGCCGTTATAACTCTCTTTTCCAAGACGAATAGAATGTCTTTTAAAAGAGACACAGTAACAAAAAAATTGTGTAGCATCTTGTCGGACCACATTGATTCATATAGGGCCGGTGAAGCAGCGTTAACCAGTTTCTGGTGCCATTGCACCATTAAACACACATTCGTTAATTCTAGAATGCCTTTTTGTTTGTCCGATTAACAAACTCCTCTCCTTTGTTAGTGCCCATGTTCAGCTTTTAAGAAGATCTTTTAAGTTCAACAGTTTCGTAGACAATCAATCGTAACTCATTTGGGAGTTTATTATTTCTCCAAAATTTTTGAGTGCCTTAATTGAGGGCTCATTTTTTTTTAAATATCTATGCTCGGCTTATCGTTAACTCAGTAGTTCCAATTCTTGTAGAAGTCTGTTTGATCCAAGAATGTTCCCAGCACAGATGTCGTGATCTAGAATCTAGTACTATCAAGCCCCAACGGAAACATTTCATTTGAAATGTGCGCATAAAAGAAGTCGTCGGCTCTATTGAATTTGAAACCTGTTTCATTTTTTATTTTTTTATTTCCTCAACTGCGTAGAATGGACTAGGGGAAGAACGACAACTCGCGATGATTTATTAATAAACTTATATGAGTTCGTTCCACACGAGTGATCTGCTCCTTGACTGGATGAATCGAGTCTAGCTTGGCGCTGAAGTGTGCGAGTCTGTGTGTGTGGAGAGAGAGAGAGGGGAAGCCAGAAGGTGGGTTGTATGTAATTTACTGTAAGACCTTGAAGACTAGGCGTTTTCTTTTTCTTGTTGTGATTGAAAATGTAAATATTATTTTTTAAAATCTATAATATAAAAATATGTTCCTGGTCCGTTGATTGTTTATTGATTGCTAAGTAACTTTTAAAACATTTGTGTTGAGGACTTGGTCTCGAAATTATGTCGTCACAGACAAGATGTCGGAGACAGTTCCTGTCTGTTCTGTGGATTTCCCGGTAAAAGAAAACACTTCCTATTTGTGTTATTTATTTCCAAGTTCAGTACAGTGTTGTTTATTTATTATTTACTAATGCTATAATTTTTTTATGTTTGTCGATGCCTTTTAATTATTGTACCTGTGTACTCTATGGCAAATAAATATTGTTCCTTGTTAATATTTATGACTTTCTGGCCCCTGGATAACATTGACCCTAATGACATAATGACGGTGGCCGTGCGGCAGCGCGTACCGAAGGCCATGGGTTCGAATCCTGGCGAAGGCTAGGATTTGTTCCCTGGTCTGGAGGATGTCCCTGAGTCTACCCAGCTCTGATGGGTACCTGACTTTAGTTGCGGGGTAAAGTAAAGGCGGCTGGGCATTGTGCTGGCCACACAATCTCCTAGTATGCCTTTGCCCCACAAAAAACTGGTGAACGCTGCTTCACCGCCCCTATGATCAATTGGGTCCGACAGGTACTTTCCTTTTTTTTTTACTCTTTCTTCTTGTGTGGCATCTGGGCATGGAATGGGTTGCGTGAAAAAACGAGGAAAATCCGTAATGACCATGAGACATTCTTATTTTCGTGATACCCATTGTTCTAGACACGCTATCCTTTGGTATTTTAAGTTCTTATTGACCGACAATCTTCACTTTTGTGTTAAACGAAGACCGTTTCTTACTTTCTCGAATAATCACATTTTACGTTCCAATCCGTGACATCTAGTCACAAGTCACTGTTAAAAAAAGGCATTGTTAAAAACAGTTTTAAAAAATGTCTTGGTAAAAATGACAAAGCTCATACTGCAGTGTAAGTGGCAACGGTAAAAATGGCTAAGGTACAATATCTACTATTTTAATTACATTCCGTTGTCGGGTTACACACTGGCCCAGTAATTGGAATGTAACGGAATAGTCTCATTGGAAGATCAAAGGGCCCTAGTCACACAGTAGTAAAGTAAGTATTCCATTGGGGAACAAAAATTGATCCATCGGTGGGCTTCGGTAAAGCAGCGTTCACCAGTTTCACCGAAACCACGTCGTACTAAAGGGTTGTGTAGCCATCAGAGCTGGGTAGTCTCTGGGACATTCTTCCAGACTCGGGATGATATATCTATGACTATACCAGGATTGTGCATGCAATCACCTAGTATGCCGTGGCCACAGAAACTGGTAAACGCAGCTTAACTTTAATGGGGATATGCAGGATTACCAGGATTGAAGTCGATACCTTTCTGCACGCCAGCCGAACGCGCTGCCGGCTCGGCCATCAAGCTCCATAATTCCACAGTAATGGTGTGCATAAATGAGGCCTGACAAGATATCTTTAAAATTTAACCCTTGGTAACCCCTTTTCTTCTTATGTAGCCTTTTTAGATGGAACCCTTTTTTTTTCTTAACAGGGATTGCATTGAAGTATTAAACCAACATTGGGCCAATAATGTGCTTAGATATCTGGCCTAGCGTAACCGTACCAGAGATGGTCTATTACTATACCAAACGCCCTGGGTTCGAATCCTTGTTAAGACTATGATTCTTTTCTCGGGTGTCTCAGTGTCTACCCAACCCCAGCTCTAATGGATACCCGACAGTCGTTGGGGGATAAACAATTCGGCTGGGCATTGTGCTGGCCACACATCCCCTTGTATTCCGTGGCCACATAAAACATGTGAACCGAACCTATTTATCAAATAGGTCTGAAAGTGCGAGAACAAATGCATATAAATACTCTTTCTTCCCGAGTGGCGTGCGGGCATGGAGTGGGTTGCCTGAACAAACCAGAAAAACCAGTAACTTAACATCATTTAAAACATTAATAAAAATGCAAGACTAGACTCGGACCACGGATGAGCGTAGGACGCGATAATCTTCTCTTTGATGAGGAGCGTCTGTAATGTATAAGATAAGATAAGACACAGATTTTATTGTAGATTTTAACTATTAAGATAGACGCATTCAACTAATCATCCATTTAAAACGGCGAATCATCATACTTACAAGTATATATGACATGTTGTTATTTTTCATGCATAACTTTGAGTTAGGCCACGGTCCGCAGAAAATACAACAACTCAACAAATAATAATTGGTCCTCGGATTAAAGTGCTGCGATTGGCTGTTTTTTCATAGTTTGACCTACTTATTGACCTATTTCATTCTCTACACAAAAACTTGTGACCTACATATTCGAGAAACGTTCGCGCAGCAAACACAAACACATGCCAAAAACCACGTATACAAACACACACATACAATACGTTTGAAAAAAACAAAAACATACAAACATATACTCTATACACACACGTACATACACGCGATCTCATCGCGATTTTGAAAACGCTACAGTCGACTTAGCATATAATAGGACAATGAATGCATTTTGTGTGTGTTTCGTTTTTTCAGAACTGATCGAAGTTGTTGATAGGTTATTTCGTGTTGTTGTTTTTTTTGCTGTGACAACATCTATAGATTGGAAACAACTTAACCTACATGTCTCCACATCCACGGCTGATGAACTTTCAAGGGGTTTCTGGGTGGCGTGGGACTGAATGATTTATTGAAATGTCGTTTTGTTTGTTCATTTGTTGTTGGCGACTGTTCATTCTGATATACACGAAACCTTTGGGTTCAATGTCCACGCTGCATTGTCCGATTAGTTGTCCATTTATTTTGTCGTTAGATTCATCGGCAAACCAATCAGCTGAACAAATAATATTTACTCTATCTAATCTATCTAAGATAGATAAGAAAGATAAGATAGATAAGAAAGATAAGACAGATAAGACAGATAAGACAGATAAGACAGATAAGACAGATAAGATAGATAAGATAGATAAGATAGATAAGATAGATAAGATAGATAAGATAGATAAGATAGATAAGATAGATAAGATAGATAAGATAGATAAGATAGATAAGATAGATAAGATAGATAAGATAGATAAGATAGATAAGATAGATAAGATAGATAAGATAGATAAGATAGATAAGATAGATAAGATAGATAAGATAGATAAGATAGATAAGATAGATAAGATAGATAAGATAGATAAGATAGATAAGATAGATAAGATAGATAAGATAGATAAGATAGATAAGATAGATAAGATAGATAAGATAGATAAGATATTGATCAAATTATGTATCAATCTCAATATCTATCTATTTATCATCTAGCCGTTATTCATCTATGTCATTGATAAATCTATCAGTCCGTCTATCTGTCTATCCATCTATGTATCTATCGACCGTTCAATCCATACATCTACTTATCTATCTAGCTATCTAGCTATCTATGTTTAAGTGAGCCTTATCTATGTTTAAGTGAGACTTATCTCAAAACTAAACATATGATCCTATGATTAACACATTGTCTATTATCATAGTGCTAATAACTCATTCATCATATATCTTTGCTACACACGCCTATTTCTTCACTAGAACCTTAAACCAAATCTGTGTCTAAATTCCAAACACACTTAATCAATACATGTAATTAACCCTAACCACCTGCCATAATTAACTCCTACTGTCCTACAATACTCAAAAGGACATTATATAAAAATAAAAACCATATAGCTATAACATAATCGTCCCACAAATAAACAAAACAATTGATATCTTTGTTTCTTATTAAAAAAAAGTTACTTCTTTATAAGATTATCGATCCGTGTGTTTGATAAGATTACACTATAGACTGGGCCCCCATGTGAATGACTCTAAGAGTATATTTGAATTCCATTGACGCCATTGTGAATTGAGGTTTTTCTTTTTTTTTTTTTATAATCTGCGTCTGTATACAAGAGAATACACTTTATCACCTGCTTAGCGGAGCGTTACGTGTCATGGGGAAGGGGGGATCGCTTCAAAGGTCCGTTATAAGTGTTATGTCTTATATATGATAAATAATTCTTACAATTTTTTTTTTATTCTCATAAACCCTCGTCTTTTTCCCCCTCGCCCCATTCCTCCAACTATGAAAAGGCGTGGATGAACATGTTACTGATCTATATAAATTTAAAATGGCTGCTAGAATAAAAAAGCAATTATTTTTGGTTGGTGGCAGCGACAATTTTGTCATTCTTTGATTTCTGAAAACGAACATATAAAAGATGCATACCTTTCTGCCTCACTTAACTATATACATATATATATATAACTATATACATTTTGACTCGGGTATATTCCATAGTAGTTACAATACAACGCGTGAAAAAAAGGACACATAGTGGAATAAATATTATTCCTTTTATAAAATATGCATCTTCTGTATGGAAGCCATCAACTATAGAAAACATTAAAAAAAATTGGAACAAATTCAGAAAAGAGCTGCAAGGTTCATTACTAGCGAATATTCACAGCTGTCAAGAGTAACACCAATACTTAAATCACTAAACCTAGAAACACTAGAGGACAGTAGGGCCAAGAGTAAAGTAGTAATAATACGTAAGGCATTAAAATCTAATTTAGAAATACAACACAAAGACAATCTGTCACAATGAAAAAAACAAACAAAGGACAAAAACACTTTCTTTATCCCTTGTTTAGAAGCGCTATAAGAAATGCCCATTCTTATCTTATCTTAAGTGAGAACAAATGCATATAAGTACGATTTCTTCCCGAGTGGCATCCGGGCATATGGAATGGGTTGCCTGTTCAAACCAGGAAAACCAGTAACTTAACATCATTTAATACACTAATAGAAATGCAAGACTAGACTCGGACCACGGGCGTGGTGGACGTAATAATCTTCTATCTAGAATGAACGTCTGTAAAACTTATAAGGCTAAGCATATACGCATTACATTTGTCTGTTTTGAAACTTCACGTGTATCAACGGGAAAGAAACATGGTTTTCACGTCCCCCCCCCCCACCACCACCAATACGACGTGATGTGCCCGTTGGGGCTCCTTTCAGCTCATTTCTGAATTACTTCTTGTTAAAAAAACATATCAACAAACAACAAGAAATAACATTTCAATGCAAAGTTAAAACTAAAACCCATCAAAAACACACCCAATTTCAAACATCGCACTATTAGACCCGTGCCATTGTAACTTTATTTGTCATGCTCTTTGAATGAAGTGGCGACGTATCGATACCTCTTTCTTTCTCCTCCTTTTTTGCTTTTTTTTGTGTGTCTAGAACTGGTATCGTCCCCAGCTTGAAAACAAAAAAATTATAATCGATTACATCGTTTATGTTGTTTTTTTTTACCGTGTTCGATATTTTCTTTTGTGTGTGTGCGTATTTTTCACGAAGTTGTCTCTTAATTCATACAACAATTATTTCGAATCGATTTTTAATGTACATAGTCGTGCGAATAGGATAAATTAAAGACGTAGTAAGAAAAGAGCAGCTCCGTTCAAATAGCCATTTTTAACAAAATGGAAGGTACACGTACAAAACAGACCAGTCCATTGTGCAAATATTCTAGACTTCCGTTGTTTATGAAGAGATAATTTCCTTGTGTACAAAACAGACTATTCGACACTGGAGGACAGAAGTGCAAAGAGTAAAGTAGTAATAATACATAGGGCATTAAACTCTAATTTAGAAATACAAAAACAATAACAACCTTTTGTAATGCTCAGATAAACATATAACATAAGGACAAAAACCCTTTCCTTAACCAATATGCGAGAACAAACGCATCCAAGCATGGAATGGGCAGCCCGAACATACCAGGAAAAAACCAGTAACTAAATAACATAATTTAAAACACTAATAAAAATGCAAGACGACTGATTAGCGTAGGTTCGCAATAATCTTCTTCACAGAAGGAGAGTCTGTAATATATAAGGTAAGATTAGAAACCAGGATCAATCTACCCAGCTTTGCTGTGCACCTAATTATAGTTGTAGAAATGCAAAGGCGAATGAGTATTGTGCTGGCGCCACAATCTCTCGCGTACCGTAAAAACAGATTCTCTCTTTTCTTTCTCCATTTTGTTTTACTGGTACATATATTTTAAATGAAAATTTCAAAAGATAGTAATAAACTCAAAACTGCAACAGAACTTTAAAAAAAAGATTTCAACAAAATTGTATGATTTGGATGGCATATAAGATAAGATAAGCATATAAGTCTTAGAATTAATTCTACTCAGGACGAACAGACTAACAAACATGCCACTTTAATGAATATCAATAAATGACATTTGTACAAAAAACTCAACATTATCGATCAATTCAGAAGTTCTACCGTCCAACAATTATTTCCGCCAAGACATTAAGATGTTTGTGTGACAAGCACAATTTTAAAAAGTATCAATATTATTTCGAAATCCTACAGATATATAATTTTTGCGCAAAATCTTCCCGCACCTTTATGCTACGACTCTGATCAATAATAACAGATCTATGTTATTTTTTGTGTTTCTTTTAAAGATCCCGGCCCTTAATAACACGCCTCGTACATCTAACTATATCGAGCGAAACTGGTGGCAGCGAGTTTATGTGGGCCGAGTAGTAATGAATAACTGAAGGGAGGTAATCTTTAATTTTTATGAAAATACAATAATTATTCCCCTTTATTTTTATAACTTTCTCTGCATAGCTTTTCATTTTTTTGTTGCTTTTTAAATGTTTATTTTTATGCAACGTTTGGTTGTATATAAGTTTAAATTATAGAGATTTGCTGGCCTAATTGTGAGGTTTGCTTACCTTGTAATTTTATGGTAATACTTAAACTTGATTTCTCTTTATAAGCAAAACAATAATGTGTATAAAGAAAAGAGGCAGTTCTCATCGTAGTCAATGATGTCTACTTGTAAGTCGGACTGTTAGAGGGAGGTGGCAGCTAGAGAGGAAGGTGGGAGTTGTAGGGAGGCAGATGAGAGTTAGAGTGAGAGAGGAGTTAGAGGGAGGTGGGAGTTTTTAAAAGCGAGGTGGGAATAGGGAGTTAGCGCAACACCCCAGATGCCACAAAACATGTGCGAATTAAAAAAAAAAAGTCATGGACTCTTACACCGTGGTCTAGATCAGGAGTCGGCAACCTAAGGCACGCGTGCCAGACTTGGCCCGCAAAACGAGTTTCAGTGGCACGCGAGAGACCTCAAAGAAGATTGTTTAATGCAAGTCAAAACTACATACGTCAGCATAATTAATTGGTGCTGTATGACGAACTTTATGAGAATCACACTGGACGTCGACAGTTTTAGTTTAGGAATGTTTGTATACAAAGCTCTCATCACTGGACTTGCGATCTGTAGTTGAATATATTGTTTAGATAGTAAATTTTATTAGTCTTTTCTAGAAGAAAGTGATACGGAGTATACTTAAAGTCTTGGATAGATTCGTTTCTTGTCTGGAAACAATTGAGGTGTATCTTGATAAAAAAAAAACATTTCCGGTATTGAATGAGGAACACTGACTGTTGTAGCAGATGCTTCTGAATGACATGGCGACGTATTTCAGAGAGTTGAAAGCAGTTACAAGCACGGGGTGCAAAATCACCTGAAGTGTTGGACCACTGGAATGGATTTGCATTGAAACTGGACATATCTTGCCGTGAAATCAATTTCAAAACATTTAACTCTTTCCCATGGCCCTCACAAGCCTATGTAGCGCCCCAGGGCAAAAGTTTCATCGATGCCCAATTGCATACTGTAACTGCTTTGTTTAGTGCATGCGCTTCGTTAATTATTATGATTAAAGAAATATTAAAATGCAATTTTTATATAAAATAATCTTTAAAATGAATGGCAAGGTTTCATGTTACACAATTACATCAACATTTTCGGTGTTATACTTTGAGCAAAGTCTTTTATGACACCGTCAAAATCCATCTCCACCAAAGTGTCAGATTCGATGCTAAGAAGTGCCGGGATAGTAAGCCTATCTTGACTCATTGAGTTCCTTAGGTATGTTTTGATATATTTTAATTTGCTGAAGGATCTTTCACAGGATGCTACTGATACCCCAACTGTAAGCAAAATTCGTAGTGCAGCACGGAGATTGGCAAAACTTCATTTCCCCTTCAACTCTCCAAAAAATTTTGGGTTTGAACTTAGGTTATATTTGCCGCCTCCTAGAAGTGTAACCCTCGGGCATATGCCCCCTCAGCTCCCCTCTACCCTTTTGTGAGGCCACTGCTCATTCCATAATTTAATTCAAATTATGATACATGAGCTTTTTTAGAAGTACATTGAAGCACTCAAAGCAGAGTTTTCTAAACATTTTTTCATTTTAAACATCCGAAAATTGGGCATCGAAATGTGACGTTTGCGGGAAAGTCTATTGTCAGCTGCAAGGCATTCTCTCTACATTCAGCTTTTGGATTAATTTACACTAATGAATAATGAACATATTTTATCGTACATGAAAGCTGTTTTAAGCACACCAAGAAGTCGTGAAAACTTGACCACTCAGAATGTGCGTAACATGGAACAGTTAGCGAAGAACATTCAAGGAAAAGGCGCTCATTAATTGATACATGCTAATTACATTCAAAATAAATTTTATTCTCATCTCTCTTAATTAAGCATACATATAATTATTTCTAAAACAAATTTGTTTGTTTTATTATTATAATAAATATAAGAGGCTTATATACTAGCATTATATATTATGTAATTGTTGAAATTATTAATGTTTAGAAACAATTAACTCCTTGACTTGACTTTATTAATGCAGAAAATGTTTATTTATAATGTAAATTAATTTTATACATCTATTTACAAGTTGACAAAAAGACCATAGTGCTGAATTTGAATGCAGAAATAATAATTAATGCGTAACACTATTAAAAACAATTAACTCGTTTGGCATCACTAGCATCAAATTTGGAGAATTTAATTAAAGGGAGATAATTAACCCATTTTCTTTGCAATCATATTTCTAATACGTTTCTTTTCTTGTGAACTTTAAAAAAATTAATGGCTTACAATTTATATCTTTAAAATGATTAAAATATAAAATGTAGTTGAAAATTATATAAAAATTTTATGACTAAAGAATTTATATGTAAATTTTGAAACATTACATTAACTACCAAGTTTGTATGATTACAACGTATCTCTTTCGCTTCACTGTAGTAATCGGACATCCTCATACTTATTTATCTGGGATTAAATAATATATTAACGGAAATATCAGTAGTGCTGAGTTCAAACAAAACTATTAAAACTGTATAACTAGTATTTAACTAGAATAATATCTTTGCAACTAAATTCAATTGTTGTTACATTAACCACTAATGTTTAAGTTGAGAAATGCAATTGTGTATTAGCTATGAATGGATTGTAAAAAAAAAAATGATGATAATAACAAACAGGTTAATTTGTTATTAAATATGAAACGCTTTAATGATTTCCTCTCAAACACTCCATTTTTTTTGGTCTTGGTCTTGCTAAGGAACTAAATAAATTGTCTTATAAAAATAATATAGTTGAGCAGTTTGACTTTCACGCTGTTGGCACGCTGAATGACTTAGAAATCCTACTTTTGGCACACTATAAGCAAAAGTTTGCCGACCCCTGGACTAGATAACAGCGCAGTGTATTACGATCCTTAAGGGATCCAGGTTCGAATCTGGTTGAATAGGTCTGGATTCAATTTTTTATGACTTTTTATTCTTGATTAGTTGAAAGGGGGGGGGGTAGCAGTAAAGGTGGCTGGGCATTATGTTGGACACATAATCCTCGTATATGCAGTGGCCAAACGGGTGAATGCTGCTTCGCTAGCTCAATGGATACTGTAATTTTTTTTATCCTTGTTAACATCCTGACTATAAGCAATGGTTTATAAGTAAATAAAAACATTCATGGGCTTATACTAATACAAACGAAACACATTTCACTAACATAAAACATGCCTTCAAAATAAAAATAAAAAGCTGACTTAATTCGTCTGGATGGAAATCACTCAAGTTGACATATCCTGACAACGCCTACACAAAACTTCAAGTTTGTTGGCATTTTTTTAAAGACAGAAAGTTGGCAGACATCAACGACCTATATAGCAACTTCCGGTAATACGACATTTTGATTCAATATCGACTTCAAAATTTACACGGAATATTTCTGGTGTGTTTTCAACAGAAAAAAAACTGAATAATTTTTCATATTTGATTAATTTATAAAGACCAGTGGAGCATTTCTTCAATATGCTCTTTTTTGAGTTCTTCATATTACCAAAGACTACAACAAGATGGACCGTTTGCTCTATTTTTAGAGCTTATATGTTCTTTTTCCGTGTGCATCCAATAACGCTGTCTTAAATTACTTCTACGCTCCAATGTTTGCCTAAATGTTTCCGCTGTATACAACTTTCTATTTAAATTTTATTTTTTCATTGAGAAAACCATAGCGATTAAATAAAACGGAAGTGCACAGTACAAAAGGGAATCGGGAATTCCGAAAAGAAGTCATTTGTGTCATCAAATAGCAGAAATATTAAAGGAAGCGATCCATCTTATTATAGTCTTTGATATTACCGTATGTTAGTTGCTTTTAGCATAACGGCAGTGTTTGCCTTTGGAATTGTCTTGTAAATTTTTCGCAGGACTACATCACCAACTCCATGGTAACAGTGACTTCGTCCAAATTACTTTTTTTTTTCCAGCCAGCTGTTTTTGAGCTGCCTTTCATAATATTTTGTGTAGAACTTACATACATTCAAATTCATATTTTGAAAATTACATAGAATCAACTACTATTACAGCCACGATAAAGTGTTAATGTCCAGGGGTCGGCAACCTTATGATAATAGCGTGCCAAAGTAGGATTTCTAATTCATCCAGCGTGCCAACAGCTTAAAAGTCATACTGCTTTAGCAGTCAATTTCTCATAGAAGAGGCCTGAAATGACTTCTTAGGGGGGTCTTCCGCGTGCCATTTAATATTGCTTTGCGTGCCAAATCTGGCACGGGTGCCATAGGTTGCCGACCCCTGGGTTAAACTACCATTTCCTTACAATTTTTTAACAACACTGTCATTTTTAATTAGTTTCACCTACTGATTCAGTCATTAAGGTATTTTTAAAAGCTACTTGTTTCGGCGATATTTGACCAACTTTTTCAGCCACCATGTTCTTTTTGACTACTTTTGACCTTCTACTTCAAGGCTCTTAACTACTATACTTACTGTAAGTTGTTTTGTAAGTTGTTTTGTAAGTTGTTTTGTAAGCTGTTCTGTAAGCTGTTTTGAAAATTGTTTTGTAAGTTGTTTCTGTAAGTTGTTTCTGTAAGTTGTTTTGTAAGTTGTTTTGTAAGTTGTTTTGTAAGTTGTTTTGTAAGCTGTTTTGTAAGCTGTTTTGAAAATTGTTTTGTAAGTTGTTTCTGTAAGTTATTTTGTAAGTTGTTTTGTAAGTTGTTCTGTAAGTTGTTTTGTAAGTTGTTTTGAAAATTGTTTTTTAAGTTGTTTCTGTAAGTTGTTCTGTAAGTTGTTTTGTAAGTTGTTTTGTAAGTTGTTTTGTAAGTTGTTTTGTAAGTTGTTTTGTAAGCTGTTTTGTAAGCTGTTTTGAAAATTGTTTTGTAAGTTGTTTCTGTAAGTTGTTTTGTAAGTTGTTCTGTAAGTTGTTCTGTAAGCTGTTCTGTAAGTTGTTCTGTAAGTGGTTCTGTAAGTTGTTTTGTGTTTTGTAAGTTGTTCTGTAAGTTGTTCTGTAAGCTGTTCTGTAAGTTGTTCTGTAAGTGGTTCTGTAAGTTGTTTTGTAAGCTGTTTTGTAAGTTGTTTTGCAAGTTGTTCTGTAAGTTGTTTTGTAAGTTTTTTTGTAAGTTGTTCTGTAAGTTGTTCTGTAAGTTGTTCTGTAAGTGGTTCTGTACATTTTTTTGTAAGCTGTTTTGTAAGTTGTTTTGTAAGTTGTTCTGTAAGTTGTTCTGTAAGTTGTTCTGTAAGTGGTTCTGTAAGTTGTTTTGTAAGTTGTTTCTGTAAGTTGTTTTGTAAGTTGTTTTGTAAGTTGTTCTGTAAGTTGTTTCTGTAAGTTGTTTTGTAAGTTGTTTTGTAAGTTGTTCTGTAAGTTGTTCTGTAAGTTGTTTTGTAAGTTGTTGTGTAAGTTGTTTTGTAAGCTGTTTTG